>PVHP010055568.1:0-10113 GCA_004024765.1 Zapus hudsonius
AGAGAGAGAGAGAGAGAGAGAGAGAGAGAGAGAGAGAGAGAGAGAGAGAGAGAGAGAGAGAAAGAGAAAGAATATGAGAATGACATGCTAGGGCCACCAGCCTCTGCAAACAAACTCCAGATGCATGTACCACTTAGTGCATCTGGCTTTACATGGGTAGTGGGGAATTGAACTCAGGTTGTTAGGCTTTGTAGGCAATGCCTTAGACTCTGAGCCATCTCCCCAGCCCTCTGTTCATATTTTTTGATGTCCCTCTGATGTTGAGTGTATTGGTGTAAAATTTCCTCATTTGTGGAGTGATCAGTCTCTTGCTTACTTTAAACGTTTGTCTTTTGCCTCTTACATGTTTTATCTATTAAAAGCAAATTAGAGCTGGGGAGATTGGCTTAGCGGTTAGAGGCACTTGCTTGTAAAGCTTGTCTGCCTGGGTTCTACTCCCTAGTATTCATGTAAGTCAGATGTACAAAGTGGCAAGAGGCCCTGGCATGCCCATACTCTCTCCTTGCTTTGCCCGCACATAAATAACATTTAAATAAAAATGAAAAATAGCTAAAACCATGTATTCTCTTTATGACATACAGAAAAGCTGCAAGTTACTTGTAATCTCACAAAGATGAACACATTGCATATCATGTAGGAAAATATTCTGAATTTTCTGCAGAGCTTTGAATATATCCCCAGATCCTTCTACATCTAAATTCATAGATGGGGAGACTTCTCAGTGGTTAAAGATGCTTGCTTACAATGCCTTTCGGCCCGGGGGAGGGGGTTCGATTCCCCAGTACCCACATAAGGCCAGATACACGAAGTGGAGCATGCATCTGAAGCTCCTTTGCAGTGGCAAGAAGCCCTGGTGTGCCTGTACTTTCTCTGGCTCCTCGGCTGGCAAATAAATATTAAAAAAAAAAAAGATGAGATGTTACCACCCAAAAGCTCTCAGAAAAGTCACAGAATTGCAGGCGTTGGGGTGAAGAGAGCTTCCTCGCCCAGTGGAACCCAGGAACGGGGGAGACTGCTGGCTCCTCCACCGCACCCCATTCTGCAGCCACCTGGGACCTAGGAGCCAAGGGCAAACGAATCGGGCGGGTAAGGACGGGGAGGAGGAGGAGCCACAGCGCGGCCACCAATCAGAGATCCGCTTTGTTTTCCTTTCTGGACCCATGAGAGAGCGCCGCTGGACGCCCCCCTCTCCGGGCAGCCAATCAGCGGGCGCGTCTCTCCGCGCGCCCCGGGGGCGGGCTCGAGCGCTGGCTGGGAGGCTGGGCGGGCGGCCGCGGGGCTCGCGCGCTCGGCGGCGGCGGCGGTGGCTCCTCCCGGCACTGGGCGCTGGTGCGGACCGCCGGGGACCGGAGCCGGGGACCGCAGCCGGAGCCTCGAGAGCCCGAGCAGGTAAGGAGACGCCGGCGTGCGCTGCATCTACCCGGGCTCCCGGCGTGCGGGGTCGGCTCCCTCCCCGGCCGGCGTCGGGCTCCTGGGCCCCGCGGGCACCTCGCGCTCGGGCGGCGCGGGGAGGCGCAGGTGCAGGTGCACCCGCTTGGCTCCGGGGGGGGGGGAGGACCTGCGGGTCCTGGTCTCATCCCACCCCGGCCTCCATTGTCCATCTCCTCAAGGTCCTGAGGACCTTGACCATATCTGCTTATCTGTAGTGTCTAGTTTTCTTTTCCATGAAAAGTAGCCTTTCTCGGGAACTTGTTTGCGGGCATTTTCTTAAGTGACAGGTAGACCCAGCAGTGACTCACCTGTGTCTGGGCTGAAGTGAGGGCGAGGGAAGGACGAGGGGGAGGAATGTTCTTGAAGAATGCCAGTGCAGGTCTGAAAGGATTGTGGGGGTGGGACCTCGGTGCTGTGCTGTGTCTCTACTGTGGGGAGAGTAGAATTAGGAATCTTTTTTTTTCTTCCCCTTCTAGTATTTTTATCACCAGCAACATTCAAACAAGCTTTGCTATAAAGCATTCTGTGACGGGGCTTTGGAGGTGCACCTGCTGTTTGTATAAACTAGACCTAGCCAATTCAGTGCCTGATTCGATGTACTTAGGAAGAAGTATCTTAAATAGCAGTTACTTATTCTGTGACCTGCTCGGGACACTGTGTATTCATAAATGAAATGATGGTCACAGAGATTTAGCTGTCATGCTTGGTGGTGGCTGTTTGAATCCCTGCGAGGGGTGGTGGTAGGGGTGTTAATTGAGCTTTTAGCACTCTGTCAATTTCATTACTGTTTCTGAGGTAGGTTGTATATAACATGTCTATTTTACACGTACAGGAACTGAAAACTAGAGAAAATTAGAGATGAAAGAAATTGTACCCCAGCCTTTCACTTTTTTTATTCCTAATTTGAGATCCAAGTAAGGTTGCAACAGTGAAACAAGCTACTGCATATAAATATGATCACAGTACAGGATAGAGATGTTTGTTTTCAAGTAAGTAAATATTGTCTCTTAGGTTTCTTTTTCCTTTTAAGTCGTCAAGATAGTTTGAAAGGCAGCAGAAGGATGATTTTCCACATAGGTAAAATAAACCCAACCAAATTTGATAGGGTTATGTGAGAAAAAAAAAAAAACTCTTAGTTTTTTTTGTTGAGAGTGGTGAGGGAGGGAGCTTTCTAAATTAGAGAGCTTTTATGTTTTAATCACTAAATTTAGGTTTTATGAATTAATGTGCATAAGAAAGCTGGGGCATGCTTTTAATCCCAGCATTTGGGAGGCAGAAGTAGGAGAATTGTCATGCGTTCAAGGCCACCCTGAGACTACACAGTGAATTCCAGGTCAGTCTGGGTTTAAGCAAGACCCTACCTCAAAAAACCAAACCAAACCAACCAACCGAACAAACAAAGAAACAAAACAAAAAAGAAAGATACAAATGGTCATACATGGGGCTGGGGAATGGCTCAACTTTTAAAGGTGCTTGCTTGCCTGCTTGCAAAGCCTGCCAGCTCATATTTGATTCCTCAGTATACAGATTGAGCCAGAGGCATCAAGTGCCATATGGGTCTGAAGTTTTTTTCCAGCATCAAAAGGCCCTGGCAGTGCCCTCTCTTACCCCTCCCCCCTCTCTCAGATAAATAAAAATATTTTAAAATTTGCTACTTTGGGGAAATCTTAAGGTTGAAAAAGTCACTTTCATCTCTTGATTTGACTGACTGAAAGGAATCCTTGTTCCTCCACCTCTCTCTAAAGTTTCCTCCCCTTCCCCTCTTCCTCCTTCATCTCCCTAACATTCCCCTCTGCTTTTCTTGGGTGGTCTGGAGCTACCTGTGTAGACTGGGCTGGACTTGAATTTGCAGTGATCCTCCTGTGTGCTGGGATTACAGGAATGCACCATCATCCCAGGCCATTTCTTCATGAGTGCCTTAACTTTTACTCTTCTGAAAATTTCAAGCCCAAATTTTCATACTCCCAAACCGGTGTTTTCTGTTCATTTTTAAAGGGTTGTCCTTTCTTCTGATGAACCCGGCCCTCCTGCATGGTGGGGACTTGGAAAGAGATTTTGGTTGTGGAGTGTTCCACCTGTCCTGGAGCCTCTTCCCTCTCCTTTGGGTTTCCAGCTTTTTCCTGTAGAAACATTAATTTTGCCATTCCATGACTTCCAGTAGATGGTGCACCTGGTGCGTGCTGCGTTTGGGGTTTTCATACAGATGGTGCTGGTGATGATGAAGAAGACCCCTTCACAAATGAGGATATAAGTGTAGTGCAGTTGTTTATTTTTTTTTTTTGTGGCAATGAATGACCTCAGAGAGTTTTATTAAATAAGATAATTTGGAAGAATAGGATGGTTTCATTTAAAGTGACAGAAATTGCCAATAACTTCACAAATAGCCTCTTCTAGAAAACTTCCTGGTTCTTCTTCTGGTCAGGAACCCAGCCCAAAGTGAAGATTTCTTTTTCCATTAAAAAAAATTTTTTTACCACTTCCATAATTATAGAAATAAATCATGATAATTTTCACCCACCATCCCCATTCTCCTCCCAAATATACCCTTCATTGAATTCCTTCTTTCCAATTAGTCTCTCTTCTATTTTAAAAAATTTTTTATATTTTATTTATTCATTTTTCAAGCACACACACACACACACACAGAGAGAGAGAGAGAGAGAGAGAGAGAGAGAGAGAGAGCGAGAGAGCGAGAGAGCGCAAGAGAGCGAGAGCAAGCGCACCAGGGCCACCACATTGTGGGTCTGACCTATATGGGTACTGGGGAATTGAACCGGGGGCCTTAGGCAGTGGAGGCAAGTGCCTTAACCACTGAGCCATCTCTCTAGCCCTCTCTCTTCTATTTTGATGTCATCATCTTTTCCTCCTATTATGAAGGTCTCTTGCAGCAAGTGTCAGGCACTGCAAGGTCATGAATATCAAGGTCAGTTTGTGTCTGGAAGATTGCATTGTAAGTAGTCCTCCCCTTCCTTTGACTCTTACATTCTCTCCACCACCTCTTCCTCAATGTATCCTGAGCCTTGGAGAATGTGATAGAGATGTCTCAGTGCTGAACACTCCACTGTCACCTCTTCTCATTAATATGATGACTTTTGAGCCATCCCAGGGGTCACCACCATCTGAAAAGAAAAGCTCATAGTGAAGATTTCTTGGTTCTTATTTATAGAAACCGGAACTTCCAAAAACAAACACAAAAAAGGCTGGTGTTTTGCTTAAATTTTATGTCCTGAGACTGAGTTATTTGAGCATGTTTTTATTGATTCTTTAAAAGATGTGGGAAAATTTTTGTAGCTGGATTATTTCTTACCCATTATGAACAGATACATGAATTGTTTCTGTTATTACAGGTATGTAAATGTTTTCTTGAATACTCAGTAATTGTCTTCTTTTAGGAGATCATTATTATCAACTTGCTTTATTTTATAAAGAAGGGAGAATTCCTCCCCCACTGAGGATGAGCTTGTTGGGTTTGTTAATGAGGATCACTTTTTACTAATCGTTGCAGAGGGAGATGCGGAGAAAGGTGTTCATTCCTTTGATAAAGAGCATTCCCACCTCAGACGCAGAACTGTCAATGTTCATAGGAATCAAGACTACCTGAAAGCTGTGTGGGTGATTTACCTTTAATCCCAGTGCTCAAGAGCAGTGAAACAGGAGGAGTTTTGGGAGTTCGAGGCCAGTCTGGGTTACAGTGGGATCCTGTCTCAAAACATCAAACCAACCAAATAAAATAGTCCTATCTGAGAGGATTGCAAGTGGGGAGATGCTTTGAAGAAAATAGTGGCCTTTCCAAATGTAAGATGGAAAGTCTTAGGTGACCCGCCTCTGTGTTTATTTTCAGTACCACTAATCTGTGGAGAGGACAGCAGTAATAATTGTTTCTTGAGATCACCTCTGGCTCTCAGAGCATCTGATGTGGTTGGAGAGGAAGGAAATAAGATAAGTCCCAGCCCTTCTAGGAAGATAGATTTTGGCAATGCTGTTAGCCTTTGGGTGTGTGTGGACATCAAAAGGTGGGTGGTTGTAAGGGGCCAAGCAGATTAAAAGCTAGCTGCCTTAGGGTCAGCTTCCCAGAGCTCGCTTCAACTTTGAAGGACCTTAATCAGGTCAATGAGCCTTTTAAGAGAGAGTTATAACTCTCTTGTGGCCCAGACTTACTCAATCCAATTTATGTTTGCAATTTCTTTTTATATATTTTTACTACATGATCTTGCTGTGTAGGCCAACCTGGCCCCCAACTCACCATCCTTCTGCTTCTGTTTCCCAAGGGTCACACAACCACTATACCCAGCTTCAATAAGTAGAACCCAGAACTTGAGCAAATTAATGAGCCGAGTATGCAAGTGAATAGCTTCAATAATTATTTGGCTTCTAGCAGGTTTTCTGTGTGTGTACATACATATGTATATATATACATATATATGTTGAAATTCACATATATATTTTGAAAATCATATGTTGAAAATCATATATAATTGAAAATCATATAATTTGTTTCTCATGCTCTTTTATTCTATTTTTTAAAAATTTATTTGAGAGAGAGAAAAAAAAGAGAAAGAAAGAGGCAGACACACACACACACACACACACACAGAGAGAGAGAGAGAGAGAGAGAGAGAGAGAGAGAGAGAGAGAGAGAGAGAGAGAGAGAGAATGAGAATGAGCATTCCAGGGCCTCCATCCTCTGCAAATGAACTCCAGACACACTTGCCACCTTGTGCATCTGGCTTTCCATGGGTACTGGGGAATTGAACTGGGGTCCTTCTGCTTTGCAGTCAAAGACCTTACCCACTGAGCTATCTCTTCAGCCTCATGCTCTTTTTGAAAGGACTAGTTGGTAGCAGGCAAATGTGACTATAGGTACATGTGTACTACACATACATGGGCACTTAGATTGAGCTCCTGGACTCAGCTTTGTAAAAAGAAGGCTCAGGTGGGAAACTGAAGGGCAGGTATAACCAGGGGCAGATCATGTAGTGCCTTTTGCTATGATGGTATAATAGTGTTTCATAGATAATTAGTTTTGATTAGCTCTGTTTGTGACAATCTAGAGGTTGGGGCTGGAGAGATGGCTCAGCTGTTAAAGATGCTTGCTTGCAAAGATTGACTGCCTGGGTTTGATTCCTCAGCATCAAAAAAAAAAAAAAAAGAAAAAAAAATCAATATACACAAGAAGTTTAATGAAGGAATACACCTATGACATAGAGACTTCTGTTTCCTTCCTCCACACTTATCTTTCCCTTCTTTTTGTCAGACGCCTGGTCCATGCAGAGTTGGACTGTTCCTCTTTCTCACCTCTTCCTGTTCATGTCTCCCTTGTCCTGTTTGATATGTAGGCACAGTGTGATGCTGGGCGGCTACATGAAGACCTAGGGTGGTCCTTCTTATATCTTTGCCACCAGCGGTGCTCCTGCATTTTTTGCTGGTCTTCATATTTTCTGGCTTCATAATTTTTTCCAGTATGACAGTATGAACCATCCAGACAGTGATATGTTATTGTTCTCATTTGCGTTTCTCTGGTGATTAACAGCTGAGTGTCTTGTCATATCCTAACTAGCTGTATGGGTTTCCCTCTCGTGAGTTGAGCATTTTTACTTTGCCTCTCTTCCTGTTAGGTTTTCCTGTCCCTTTCCTGCTTTTCTGCCCTAATTGATGGAATGCTTGTCTCCTTTTGGAATTTGGACATGGCTAATATTTTTCTGGAGTTCAATTTCTAGCACTTAAAAAGTCTTAATTGTTTTTCCACTAATTTCTTTCTTTGAAATCTTGTGCGTTATAGAATCTTTCATCTTGTTATGATCTGTACATTTTTTTCATCTTTATTGTGTTTAGGAAATAGTTTTCCTCAACATAAGTATTTTCCCAAGCTGCACTTGTGGTGCACACCTATAATCCCCAGCACTTGCAAGGCAGAGGTAGGAGGATTGTTATGAGTTCAAGGCCATTCTGAGATTACATAGTGAATTCCAGGTCAGCCTGGGCTAGAGCAAGACCCTACCTCGCCCTGCCTCCACCCGAAAAATATGTTTCCACTTTTTTGCTGCTGTTGTTGTTGGCAGGGTCTTTCTGTAGTGCAGACTGACCTGGAACTCATTATGTAGCCCTTGAACTCATGGCGGTCCTCCTATTTTAGCCTCATGTGTGCTGGGATTATAGGTGTGAATCACCACCCTTGGCTTTCCACATTTTTCAAATGGAAAAGTTAATTTTCCTCAGTTTCACTTACTAAATAGTTTTGGGGTGGTGGTGCAACCTCTGTCTTATATCAAGGAACAATGACTCCCCTACCCCATTTCTGCATTATTCTGGTCGATTTGTTCTTGTTCAAAGCATTTTTTTCCCCACTCTCCCATGCTGACCTGGAACTCACTCTGTAGTCCCAGGTTGGTCTCAAATTCACAGCCATTCTCCTACCTCTGCCTTGTGAGTGCTGGGATTAAATGCCACCATGCCTGGCTTGTTTCTGTTATAATTCCACATTGGGTTTTGCTCTTATTTTTATTATTGTAACTTGTATTATGCTTATTGCTGTCTAGAAAGGTGAATTCCTCCTGTGTTGTTTTTTTCTAGGAAAGCATATCTAACATTTTTGACAATTATTTATGCTTGTGTCTTCTTTTAGATTATTATATACTTACAGAAAGATATTGCTGTCTTCATTTTTCTAAATTTAGTACCCAGTATGTTCTCAATCAATGGCAGTCTAATTTTGTAGACACTGCCAATAGTTTTAAGTTAAAATTTACCTATGAGGTTGATTCAGTAATGTATCTTAATTATTTTCCCAGATACCATGTATTTTGTCAGTACTTTGCTTTTCACAAGGATTTTCACTTAAAATGACCTCTGTTTGCTTATTTTTCATGAAGGTGAGCTCAAGGGCGTTAGTGTTTCTTGCCGAGTCATTCTGTCTGAAGGAGCTATTTTTCTTGGTCTCATGGGCATGGATCTTGCATTAATTGCTATGTTGTGCACACCTGGGAGCCTATTTTTTCCTACATTAAACATATGTGCATTTTCTAGTGTATGAGATGTATATAGATACAGTTCATGACGATACTTCAATGCCAGAAAAATGAGAATCAGCCGAAATGTGCAGCATCAGGCATTTCCTGTTCTGTGAGCAAAGAATCATAAATCTAGTACCTAGAATTTAGTAGAAAAGACTAAAGTTACCCTCATGTAAAATCCTTTTAATTGTTCATAAATAAGTGAATTCTTATGAATAAATAATGACTGTTTATGTTCATGTTCAAATAAAACAGATCAAATAATAACTGTAGTGAGCATTAATATAGGTGTGTTACCTCACTGCTGTTTTTAAAATTTTATTATTTGTGTGTGTGTGAGAGAGAGAATTGGAAGGAAGAAGGGAGAGGGGAGGGGAGAGAGAATGGGCAGGCCAGGGCCTCATGCTACTGACAGTGAACTCTAGAACTGTGCACCACATTGTGCATCTGGCTTTACATATACAATGGGGGATCGAACCTCAGGCTGGCAGGCTTTGCAGGCATATGCCTTTAACTGCTGAGCCATCTCTCCAACTCTCATGGTTGTTTTCCTAAAAGAACATTATATTCATAATAAGATAATTAGAATAGTTATAAGCATTTTCAAATATAAGAAAGCATCTATTAAAAAGAACTACTTAGGGCTGAAGAGATAGAAAACTCAGTGGTTAGGAGCACTTTCTGAGCAAGCATGAGGGCCAGAGGGGGCCTGAGACCGCTGAGTTTGGTTCCCCAATACTCACAGAAACCTATAAATAGCTGAGCAGGGCTTAGCACATATAGCCCTAGTCCTGAGGAGACCAGACCAGAGAATCATTGGGACTCATGAAACCTCCAAAGCTCTGGAAACAAGCGAGGAAGTGTAGACCCAATGTTTTCCTCTGGCCTCATGCACAGGGTGCCTGCTGCATCTGCACACACAGGTGCATATACCATACACCATAACACACACACACACACACACTAAAACTATACCATGATCTGGAATGGGGAGGTAGTGACAACTGGCCATGCATTGAAGATGAGTGATGGGTGCATAGAGGTGTGTTATACAGTTATTTCCATTTGATTACGTTTGAATCATCCCCAACAACAGTAAAAAACAGAAAAAGACCATTATTTGTGAGTGGCATCATTTATAGAATGTGAGATATGAATACAAGCAGACTTAAGCTATTCGGAACTGCTAACAATTCTTATCTGTTAATCAGAGCCTTCGAAATAAGTGGTTTTGCCTTACTGGGAGCATTAAGTCATCATCCACTGCCCAGTGCATTGTCATAATGTCCCGCTCTGTCTTTGTCCCTCAGGCTTTACTCCATACAGAATGAGAGATGGACGTAGGTTATCATGTCACTTGACTGCTTTTAACTTTGCTGTTTGACTAGAGTGGAAAGGCAAATAAAGGGCTGTATTTGTGACTGAGTGCCTGACCACAAATCTCATTAAACACCAAAATGGGGAGTGGGGCTGTGTCATGGTTTGATCCAGGTGTCCCCCACAAACAATTGAATGTGTTCTGATAGATAGATCCTCAGCTGATGGCAGTTTGGGTTTTACAACCTCGATGAAGCTGTGTTGTTGGGGCGAGCTTATGGGGTTATAAGCCAGCTTCCCCTTGCCAGTATTTGGCACACCTTCCTGCCGCTGTTTGCAGTGCTATGGCAGGGGT
>PVHP010055569.1:0-10106 GCA_004024765.1 Zapus hudsonius
TGGTTGTGTGTGTGTGTGTGTGTGTGTGTGTGTGTGTGTGTGTGTGTGTGAGAGAGAGAGAGAGAGAGAGAGAGAGAGAGAGAGAGAGAGAACACCATAAGGAAACGTAATTTTGTATGCCTACTAAAAGTAAGAACTAATAATCCTCTTTGGTTTTATCTTTGAGGAGTGTGTGATCTAAGCCAGTGTTGGGATTGTCAGCCTTTTGATATCAACCTGGTTCCTTCCTACAGGTTAAGAACAGACCCAACAGTATTTCCTGGGATGGCCTTGACCCAGGGAAGCTCTACACCCTGGTCCTCACAGACCCGGATGCTCCCAGCAGGAAGGACCCCAAATTTAGGCAAGTTGGAGAAGATGGGAGAAAGGCATGGTTTTTATTTGCCTTTTAGATGGGGGGGGTCTCATGTAGCCCAGACTGGCCTCCAACTTATGATATAGTGGAGATTGATCTTGAACTCCTGTTTTTTCCACCTCTACCTCCAAGTGCTGGGATGACAGGTGTGTGCTGGGAATGGAACCCAGGGCCCCTAGCAACTGAGCTGGATCCCTAGCCTAGCCATGACTGCTTGTCTGTGTTGTCTGGGGCTGCTTTCTTCCTGCAGTTCACACTGAGTAGGGAGGACTGAGGGGCTGCAGTCAGTCACTCTGCTTGTCTCCACCCTGGTCTCTGAATGAGGACACCGAGGCTTGTGTCCCCATACATGTGACATGCACAGTGTTATTAATGTACCTGTGCTGGCTGGGCTGTGATCGGGTGTGACCCCCGCACTGTGGGGCTGACGGTCCTGGCTTCTTTCTTTACACAGGGAGTGGCACCATTTCCTCGTGGTCAACATGAAAGGCAACGACATCAGCAGTGGCACTGTCCTCTCCGATTATGTGGGCTCAGGGCCCCCCAGTGGCACAGGTCAGCCAAGGCTGCTTTTGGGGGAGGGAAGGCTGGCTCAGGGTGCTGCCGGCTCTCCTCAGGGCATTCTCTCCCAGGGACACCTTCAGACCTGCAGATGCGTGGGGAGGGGCTAGAACTTTCTTGGACTGTTCTGTTGCTTGTTTTTGTTTTGCTTTTCAAGGTAGGGTGTCACTCTAGCCCAGGCTGACCTGGAATTCATTCTATAGTCTCAGGCTTGTCTCTAACTCAGCAATCTTCCTACCTCTGCCTCTCCAGTGCTGGGATCAAAGGCGTGCGCCACCACACTGGGCTCTAGGTTTTTTTCATTTGTCTGACAGTTGAACCCAGTTCCTCACACATGCTAAGCAACCACTCGACCACTGGGCCTTTAAGAAGCAGGGAAATGGAAGCGGAGGAAGCAGTGTTGTAGGATGTTTAGAACGAGTTTCTGGAGGGTTTTGGCACAGTTGAGCCACCTCTGTTCTGTGTTGAGCCTTTGTCCCGTGTGGTCTCGTGAGTGTCTTAATTTCTGTGAATAAGATATGATCGTACATTTCAGATTAGTTTCAGAAAGAGTGTCTGTATGTGTCTTTATTGCTCCCTCTCCCCCCAGAGATGTGGTTTGGTATCTTGAAAGGGTTTGGAAGACTCTGGTTGAACCATTCTGAAGACACACACACACAGTGTCTTGTGTGTGTCCGCGTGAAGTGAGGTAGATGAGAGGCTCCTACACTGGAGGTCTCACGCAGCTAAGTGTCCCTGAGCCACTGGGAGGTGATTTTCTGTCGTCACAAGATGTTTTCATTTTCTGGAGCAAGGCCACAGTCGTGGGTGACGCATGGCAGAATGCTGGCTTTTGTGCACGTTGCCTGCCATGAGAAGTGTAAGAAGTCCTTGTTAAGGACCAACGTCTGTAGGCTCTTGTTTTATTTGTGGACCCAGAAGCTTTCAGGGGGCGTTGAAGGCCTCCCGTGCATTCATAATGGGCAGGGTAAACAGACAGATTTCCCAGGGATCTAGTAAGTTCTCTAGGGCAGTTATAAAATCAGGCAATTTAATTAGAGGGAGGATGCGCTTGAGAATAGAGCAATTCTCTTGAGTAGGATCTGTGTTCTTACTCGAAGAAAAGCCTCAGTAACTCGCAGGTATTTCCATATAGTGAAGGTATGGACCGTAGGGTTCAGGAAGAGAAGTCAGTGGTGCATACATGTAGACTCAACGAGGTGAAGGTCATTGCCACCAGCCTGGAAGGGATATTTTGTGAGCTTTTTCCTATAGTTCCCCTAGAGCTGTCTATTTTCTGACTCCCAAGGGTTTCTGCCACTCCGGGTTACTTTTGCTGTTGTATTTCTGGGGACGGACTGGGCCGGGTGCAGCTTTATTTAGCAGTTGGTTGGATTAATCAGTGCCACTTCTATGAGGTCACCCAAGTTGTTTGTTAATTGGCATAGGGTTATAGCTAATATCTGGATATTATGAATGAAGTGGTTGTACTTAGGCCCATGTTTCATTCTCTTGGGTACACAGCCCAGGCTGACCTGGAATTAGACTCAAGCTATCCTCGAACTCACAGTGATCCTCCTACCGCAGCCTCTCAAATGCTGGGACTAAAAACGTGTGCCACCACCCCCGGCTTATCCACCTTTTTTTGAGACTGGGTCTCTCGCTGGTCTGGAAGTTGTTGAGTAGGCTAGACCTGGCTGGTCAGTGACCCCAGGCGGGGATCCTCTTCCTCCCCTTCCTTTCTGGATTACAAGTATGTGCTACCATGTATAGCTTTTGAACTTGTGTTTGTTTTCTTTTGGGGGCTTGACTGTGTGGCATGGGCTGTGTGTGTTGTATGTGCGTGTGCACATGTGCAGATGCCAGAGGAGAACATGGGTGCCCCTTTCTATCACTCATCCCTGTTTCCTTGAAACAGTCTCTTATGGATTCGGGAGTTTGTACCCTCGATTCTCTAGTCTGCCGTCAGCAGGAATAGGGTTACAGGTGTACATGGCCATGCATAGCACTTCGTGTGAGTTCTGGAAAATTCATCTGAGGCCCCCTTGGGCCCTCACTTGCCCAAGAAGCTCTCTTACCTGCTGAGCCATCTCTCTGTCCCCACATCTAACTTGTGGGTGTTGGGGATGGAACTCAGGTTTGCACAGTAAGCACTAACCACCTGAGCCATCTCCCCAGTCTTGTAAAGAACTTTCTAAACCTGTTAAAGAGGTGAAACTTACTGCCTTAACTATGCTTTTCTTTGGGGAGGCAGTGGTGGAAAGTTTTAGCTGGGAGAGGACTGTGTTTATTTATTATTTATTTTTAATACACAGCCATGTATTCTGGCTGGCCTCCCTCACACTCATAGCAGTCCTCCTACCTCAACCTTCCAGTGCTGAAATAAGCCTGTGCCAGGCATTTGAGTCTCCAGGGGGTGAGTCTGTCTGCTGGACAGATTTTGTAGTTTACAGGCTGGCGTGGAGAATAAATGACACATGATCTTAGATGCCGGTGTGGGAGTGATAGGGATGACTTGAGACAGGCTTGGAAATGTGGGGAGTGGGGTGAATGTGAGGTCCCAGGTGGACATGGGCTGCCACCTGCAGGTTGTCAGGCTGCAGGGAAGGGTTTGCTCAGTCCTCATGGCCGAGGTCTTGCGCTTGGATCCCCAACAGGCAAGCGGCCTAACTTATTCACCCCCATTTTCTTGGTAAGTGAAAACGGGCTCCCAGGCACACCTTTCCTTCTACCTCCCTCCAGGCCTCCACCGCTACGTCTGGCTGGTCTATGAGCAGGACAAGCCGCTGAAGTGTGATGAACCCATTCTCAGCAACCGATCTGGAGACCACCGTGGCAAGTTCAAGGTGGCGGCCTTCCGAAAGAAGTACCACCTGGGAAGCCCAGTGGCGGGCACGTGTTACCAGGCAGAGTGGGATGACTATGTCCCCAAGCTGTACGAGCAGCTGTCTGGGAAGTAGGGGCCGGGATTCAGTGATGCATGGCATGCCGTCTCTTTCTCCTGCTGTCACAGGGCAGTGGTGTGTCGTGACTTTCCTGTGCCTGTCCTTTAGATTCTAGATAGACACACATCTGGTTTATGTTTTGATCAAATTTCAGCTCCATTTAGGGAGATGTTCGGTACTGTGCTGCGGTCGTTATATTGTAAGTAAAGGAGAAGTGACTCAAGAATGCAAAGACCAGGTCTTAGTGTGGGAATTTAAGGCGCTTTAACTACAAAGAGATTTCGTTGCCCTGCCTCAGTGGCAGAGTCCAGAACTGCACAGTGGCGGCATCTCCTGAGGTGTGTTTTTAGGGTGTCATCTCCCAGTGAGACAACCAGAGGCTTGCTTCTCAGCTGAACCCTAACATAGTATGACTCCGCTCAGGTACAACTGGTTAAGCCATACACCATCCCAATTGATGGTGGGTGGCAGGTTGTCAGCAGTCCTGAACTCGGCTCCTAAGGTGACATTTCTCACTGGAATCAGAAAAGCAAATCTGGAGTTGCTTGGCGTTGTGTTCTTTCTGTTTTGCTTATCGTTGAATTAAAAAGAAGCCTTGGCTAATCCGGGCCTCCGAGGTTTCCTTTCTTGGGTGGGGGCCTCAACTAGGGGAGGCTGAAGGATCTCAGGTGAGCCAACCTCCCGTGGGGCACTAGCTGTCCACTGGCCACAGAGAGGGTTCTGCCGTTCCAGAACAGCTTTCTATAGGCGCCAGTAGAAGACAGCAGGAGAAACATTCAGACAGGTTTTTAAAAATCTCCTGAAGCTCCAAGTGTTCTTGCCCAGAAAGCAACTTTGCGTTTTACAAGTGATCCTTTCTGCCTAAGAACAATTGTATTACCTTGGTGTTACTGTGATCAGATTCCTGACCAGGGAGGGGTGGGGGGTGGGGACAGGACAATGACAAGGTCGAATGATGCAGTGAAGTGGCTCATTTCAGTGGTGGGCTTATGGACCTGGGGCTGGAATCGGGTCCACTTCTATCAGCCAGACCCCACCTCAAAGTTCCACAGCCTTCCAAACAGCACTCGAGCCAGGGAGCCTATGGGAACCATTTCAGGTTCAAAGGCCTGCCCTTTGTGACCCACTTTCTTTCTCTTTTTCTCTCTTTCTTTTGGTTTTTCGAGGTAGGGTCTCGCTCTAGCCCAGGCTGACCTGGAATTCGCTATGTAGTCTCAGGCTGGCCTCGAACTCACGGTGAGCCTCCGAACTCTGTCCCCCTGAGTACTGGGATCAAAGGTGTGCACCACCACAGCCAGCTTTTTGTGACCCACATCTAACCGACCCTGCCTCAGAGTTGCACAGCCTCTCAGGTGGCAATGGTAGCAGGGAAGGAACATGAGCCTGGGGACCACTTCACGTTTTCAGAGACTGTAATGACCCTCTCCTTCCCCTGCTGAGGGCTTCTTGCAGGCCAGGCCCGTTTCTTTACCTCTGAGCCCACAGCCAGTCCAAGAACAAACTTGTGAAACTGACAGGTTTCCCCCCCCCCCTTTGTAGTGAGGTCCTGCTGCAGCCTTAGAAATGCCCTGCGCCTTCATAGTGTACAGTGAGGGAGGAGACACCCAGCTCCGGCCGTCAACATGAGAAAATAGTGGTATTGGGCTGGAGAGACGGCTCAGTGGTTAAAGGCATTTGCTTACAAGGTCTGATGGCCTGGGTTCGATTCTCCAGTACCCACATAAAGCCAGATGCACAAAGTGGTGCATGCATCTGGAGTTTGTTTGCAGTAGTAAGAGGCCCTGGCATGCCTATTCTCTTTCCTTGCAAGTAGAATATTTTTAAAAAATGATAAAGTTTAAAAAATGTAGGGCTGGCGAGATGGCTCAGAGGTTAAGGCACTTGCCTCCAGTGCCTAAGGCCCCAGGTTCAATTCCCCAAGACCCACATAAGCCAGACCCACAAGGTGGTGGCTCTGGTGCGCTCTCTCTCTCTCTCTCTCTCTCTCTCTCTCTCTCTCTCTCTCTCTGTATCTCTCTGCTTGAAAATGAATAAATAAAGTATTTTTAAAAAATGTAGACAGGGATTACAGGTTAGGCCTGACTCAGAGTATAGAAAAGAAGTGCTTTTACTTCCACACTGTGTCTCAATGGTCATGACTGGTTTCTTGGGTTTTCTGCCAGAAGAAACCAAATACACGTTCCATATCCTTAGGAGAAAAGAGTCTGTACTCAAACCTACACTGTTGGCACCCCTCCCCCACTAATTACATCATGTAATGTTTTCAGTGAGCCACCATAATTAACCCTTTGAACAAATCAACTCAATTTTATATCTGCCCCGTCGTATATTTCACCCGTCTTCCCTACCTTGGAGTTTACGTTGATTGTTCTGTGTGTAAAGTACTCTTGAAGCCATTGTGTGGGGAAAACTCCTAGTGTTAGGATAGTCAGATGGGACGTTTGCCGGTCTGACATCACAGACTTCCCACCTCCAGGCACCAACTCCATCTGTGTCCACGGTGGGCCACAGCTCCAGCTTTGCCACACTCTACCGGTTTTTTCAAATTTATAAACTGTATCTTTTTTTTTCTCTCTCTCTAAGCTAAGACAGAAGAGAAAGTTGTTGACATTCCTGTGACAAAGCTGTAACAAACAGCAAGAGGAGAGTGGAGTTTCATTTATTATTAGGAATTTACGCCAAGTATAGTTGAAGCATTGGCCCAGAGCCCCGGTTACAAAGGGGTTTATAGTAGGGTCCAGAGATGTGTATGACATCACACATGTAAATGAACAAGCCTACACACCTAGCAACTCACATGTTTACAATGGGTTCTGGAGAGGCTCAGATAATTCTCCCCATGTATCCTCTGGCCTCACCTTTTCCTAACTTCCTTATTACAGTTAAAGCAAATACTTTGTCTCACTGAATTTCAGAGCTCTGGTAGTTTCTCACCTCATGCTATGTGACTGGCCATCTGTGGCCTGCAGAATGTAACAATGGTGGCGCACGCCTTTAATCCCAGCACTTGGGAGGCAGAGGTAGGAGGATCACCATGAGTTCAAGGCCACCATGAGAATGTAACAAGGGTGAGGACAGTGAGCTCACGCTCATTTTTGCTCTAATGAAAGGATGGACACACCAAGGCCTCCAGCCGTTGTGTCACTATGCATTTGGCTTTACGTGGGTACTGGGGAATCGAACCCCCGTTGTTAGGCTTGCAGGCAAGTGACTTAACTGCTGAGCTATTCTTCTTTTGCATGTGTGTGTGGTGTGTATGCGTAACGGGGTGATCCAGGGGTTAGAATTTAGATAACGCCCAGCAAAAATTCCAATGTACCCCAAAGTTTAAAGGGTATCCGAGTTCTTATCTACAGAGTTAAAGAATTAAAATCATAGACAACAAGATATTAAGGTATAGTAGGAGACGTTATTATTTAAGGGAACATGGGGAGTTACAGAGTTCTGCCACCAGTGTGTGGAGAAAAATGTGGAGAGTTTAACAGAACTTATGTTGTTCAGCTAAACAAGCAGAAAGGGGAAGGATCATGAGAAGAAAAGATTCGTGTGGAGGAGAAATCCAGCCCCTCACCACAGGCTGTGGTGGGGGCTGGGGTGACCTTACTGGTCCTGGAGATTCAGAGGTCCATTTGCCAGCCTGCCATGTGGGGAAGAGAGCGCTTTTTTCTAGAAAAGTTAATTTAAGTTTTCCCCAGGTGAGTCAGAGAGACAGCTGATTGGTTCATATCTGACCAGTCAGTTTTAGCATCTGGGTTGTAGCTCTAACTAGACACCTCCCACTCAAGGGGAGGGGTTTCTCTGCAGAAGCCTGACCCTCCTGTATGCACTTGTCTGTGTGTGGATGGAGGCCAAGCTTGATGTTGGCTGTCTTCTTCGATCGCCACTTTATTCTTTGAGAGGGTCTCGCTGAACATGGTGCTCACTGATTTGGCTACCCTAGCTAGCAAGCAGGCCGAGGGGTCCTCCTGCCTCACCTCCCAGCACTGGGGTTATAGGCATGTGCTGTCACATCTGATTTACATGGGTTCAGGCACTTTACCAACTGAGCCATCTTTCAGCTCTTTTATTTTTATATTTATTTATTTTTATTTTTTTTTGGTTTTTCGAGGTAGGGTCTCGCTCTAGTCCAGGCTGACCTGGAATTCACTATATAGTCTCATGGTGGCCTTGAACTCACGGTGCTCCTCCTACCTCTGCCTCCCGAGTGCTGGGATTAAAGGTGCGGGCCACCACGCCCGGCTCAGCTTTTATTTTTATTTTTAAAAATTTGAAATTATTTATGAGAGCAAAGCAAACAGAGAGAATGGGCACACCAGGGCCTCCAGCCACTGCAAACAAATTCCAGACACATGTGCTACCTTGTGTATCTGGTTTTATGTGGATACTGGGGAATTGAACTTGGGTCCTTTTGCTTTACAGGTAAGTGCTTTAACCGCTGAGCCATCTCTCCAGCCCCTCCAAGCTATTTTTCATGAGTATCTTTTTTTTTGGTTTTTCAAGGTAGGGTCTCGCTCTAGCCCAGGCTGACCTGGAATTCACTCTGTAGTCTCAGGGTGGCCTTGAACTCACAGCGATCCTCCTACCTCTGCCTCCCAGAGTGCTGGGATTAAAGGCATGCGCCACCACGCCCAGCTTTTTCATGAGTATCTTTTAAATGTATTTTTATTTTTTTAATTTTTTAAACAAATTTCTTTTTTAAATATTTTATTTATTCATTTTCAAGCAGAGAGAGAGAGAGAACACCAGAGCCATACCTTGTAGGTCTGGTTTATGTGGGTACTGGGGAATTGAACCCGGGGCTTTAGGCACTAGAAGCAAGTGCCTTAACCGCTGAGCCATCTCTCCAGCCCTTAAATGTATTTTTTATTGGCAGTTTTTGAGGCAAGTTCTCACTCTAGCCCAGGCTACCTAGTAGCTCCAGGCTGGCCTCAAACTCTTGCCCATTCTCCTACCTCAGCCTCCTGAATGCTGGGATTAAAGACATGTGTCAATGGGCTGGAGAGATGGCTCAGTGGTTAAGGCACTTGCCTCCAGTGCCTAAGGCCCCGGGTTCAATTCCCCAGTGCCCACATAAACCAGACCCACAAGGTGGTGGCCCTGGTGTTCTCTGTCTCTGTCTCTCTCTCTCTCTCTCTCTCTGCTTGAAAAATGAATAAATATTAAAAAAAAAGACATGTGTCAACCGGGTGTGGTGGTGCACGCCTTTAATCCCAGCACTTGGGAGGCAGAGGTAGGAGGATCTCCGTGAGTTCGAGGCCACCCTGAGACTCCATAGTGAATTCCAGTTCAGCCTGGGCTAGAGTGAGACCCTACCTCAAAAAACAAAACAAAACAAAAAAGACGTGTGTCACCATGCAGAATTTATTTTGGGGGGCTGGAGAGATGGCTCAGTGGTTAAGGCGCTAGCCTGCAAAGTCAAAGACCCAGGTTCTATTCCCTAGTACCTATGTGTAAAGCCAGATGTATAAAGTGGTGCATGCATCTGGATTTCATTTGCAGTGGCTGGAGGCCCTGGTGAGCCCATGTCTCTCCCTCTCTCCCTCCCTCCCTCCCTCTCTCTCTCTCTCTCTCTCTCTCTCTCTCTCTCTCTCTCTCTCTCTCTCGCCTTACAAATTTAAAAAAAAATTTTTTTTTTGGTTTTTCGAGGTATGGTCTCGCTCTAGCCCAGGCTGACCTGGAATTCACTATGTAGTCTCAGGGTGGCCTTGAACTCATGGAGATCCTCCTACCTCTGCCTCCAGAGTGCTGGGCCACCACATACAAAGAACTGTATTCACTGTATTTTCAAGCAAATTTCATTACTTCCTGTCCTCTTTTCCCCCTTCCCCTCAGGCCCTACCCCCAGACATCCTTTCAGCTTTTGGCTTTCATGCTGAAGAGATGCTGGGCATGGTGAAACAGACCTCTAACCCTAGCACTCGGGGTTGAGGGGGACTGAGTTCAAAATCAGCCTGGACATGGTATTTGAGGACAGCTTGGGGCTATGTAGTGACATCTGCTTAAAAACGAACAAACACCCCCCAAAACAAAACAAAACAACATGGGCTCAGTGGTTAAAGGCTTTGCTTGTAAAGCCTGACAGCCTGGGTTCGATTCCCCAGGACCCACATAAAGCCAGGTGCACAAAGTGACACATGTGTCTGGAGTTTGTTTGCAGAGGCAGGAGGCCCTGGTGGGCTTGCTCTTTCTTTCTTTCTTTCTTTCTTTCTTTCTTTCTTTCTTTCTTTCTTTCTTTCTTTCTTTCTTTCTTTCTTTCTTTCTTTCTT
>PVHP010055570.1:0-10104 GCA_004024765.1 Zapus hudsonius
GAGGACTCACTGCCTTTTGCGAGCTGGTCAACGCTGGTGGCCTCCAGTCCTACGGATCCTGTGCTCTGAGGTGCCTGGATTCAGCGGGCAATCGCAGTTTGTGTCCACGCTCTGGATTCCTGCTGTATCCCCTGGCCCTTAATCCCCGAGAAGTGTGCGGCGTGTTTACTAGTCAGCCATCTTTTCCTCCCCAAACTAGCTGCCTCTTGTACAATCCATAACCCTCTACCCCATGATCTGGTCCAGTAATCTCACTGAGGAAGGCCCCCAGTTTGTTGGGGACAGGGAAGAGGGAAATGTGGGTACCACCACAAGACTTGCTCATACATTGTATGTAATTATTGTCAATAAATATGATTAAAAAGAGAGAGAATAAAAGGCAGTACTAACTGACTTGGAAAGATTTCCACAGGACAGTAAAGGGTAAGAGAAGCAAGATGTACAACTGTCTTATAGCACTCCATTTTTTCAAAAGTAATACTCAGGGCTGAGGGATATTACTCAGTGGATAAGGTGCTTGCAGCACATGCAAAAAAAAAGCATCTGAGTTTGGACACCCAGAACCTATGTACAAAGCTAATGTTATAGCAGGAAGGGATTTGGAGACAGGAGAACCTGTCAGAAACTGGAGGGCCATCTCTCTTGGTGAATGAAGGAGTGAATAAGAGATTGCCTGAAACAAACAAGATGGAAGGCAGGATCAGCTCTTGAATGTTGTTTTGTGCCCAGACATGCATGTGTGCACCTTCATTCACACACATGAACAAACCACCCACATCCATAACTACATAATACACATGTAAACAGAACAAAAGAGAGGAAAACCACATGTCTATTTATGTTGACATAGGACGATATGAGCATGGAACAAGTTGTGCATGCAGGTAGGCTCTGCTTTTATTTAATGTTTTATTTATTTTCAAGCAGAAAGAGATAGAAGGGAGACAGAAAGAGAATGGGTGTACCAGGGCCTCCAGTCACTTTAAAAGAACTCCAGGTGCATATGTGCCTCTTTGTGCATCTGGCTTTATGTGTGCACTGGGGAATTGAACTCGGACCATTAGGCTTTACAGGCAAGCACCTTAACTGCTGAGCCATTTCTCCAGCCCATAAGTAAGTTCTTTAAAATAAACTTTATTTTAGAATATATCCTCTTACAGAAAAAAATTGCAAAGATAGTGCTAGAAACATACCCCAAATCCACTTTTCCCTATTATTGCAATCTTACACTAATTTACTACATTTAAAGTACGTTTGCTACAATTAGAGAAAAAAATATTAGGTCTTGAAAATAAATAATCAATATTGATACATTATTAACTGAAGTTTGCTCTGATGCATTTAGATTTTTACCTAATCTCTATTAAAAAAAAACTTATAGGTTCAAAAACAGAATGCCAGATTACATTCCGTTTTCATGTTCCCTTAAGCTCCTCTTGACTATGGTGTTATTCACCCGTTGCTCATTTTGGAAGACCTTAGCAGTTACAAGGAGCATTGGTCATATATTTGCATGATATCCCTTTATTGAGATGTGCCTGATGGTTTTCCTCATGGTTATAGTTAGGCTACAGCCCAAAATAAGGAGTACCATCACTGTGATAAAGGGTCATTACCATCATGTCATATAAATACACGTGTTATACCCTCCCTCTCTCTCCACTCCATATGCTGTTTCCCTCTCCAAGCTGCACACTTAGTCAAAGAAAATGACCTTCCCTAACAGAGGAGGACCTGTCATTGGTCAAGGGTATACAAGTAGCTGTGCTCCCTACTAGAATCTCCAAACAAGCTCTCAAATGTCCATGCTATCAATATGACTTATCCTCATTACAACTGAACTTCATACCTGGCTGAGGTAGTGGTTGAAAGGCCTCACCATTATTAAGCTCCTTTTCTCTCCATTTTGCACACTAGAATCTTCTGAAGGAAGTTACAATGTGCGGCCCACTTAAAGAGAAACAAATTGTTTAGAATTTTTCTGTGCAGAATTCTTTCTTCTTCCCCATTGCCTTCACTCAGTCATTGATTTGTGAGTCCAGGTTCATGGACATTTATTTATCCTTTAGGCTATGATCCAATACTGTTTTGTTGCTCCCACTGTTCCATGTTTTAGCAAACAGAAACTCTGGCTTTTGCACCCCTTTAACATACTGTCACCATTGAGAGCCTACCTTTGTTTTGCAACACATTTTTAGGAAACCCCAAGGTATTCCAAGATCATTTTATATTTTTTGGTCCCAGACTAGTAGTCAGTCACTTCTTTGAGGAATCTTTTAATTTCTTTCCTCAGGGTTTTGTAGCTTGCATATATAGATCCTACACATAATTTATTAAATGATGCCTGATATTTCTTTCAGGAGTACTATAATAAATGAATCGAATTTTAAATTTCAAATTCTAAATGTTTCCTCCAGATCCATAGGAAAGCCATAGCACCTTGCAGTGTCTGATCTTGTTACCATTGCTCATTACATGCAGGAGTTGAGTTGTGATATATTTGAGGGGGGGGTCACACAGACAATCCCGTCACTGTGAAGAAAAACAATTATTTCTTCTTTCCCAATATTTATAGCTTCTGTTCCTTTTTGCATGCTATTGCACTTCTGTATACAGTGCACCCTTGTACGGCAGAACTTGTATTATCATGTTGAATAGGAGAAGTGAGAGAAGACACCCTTTCCTTCTTTCTGATCTTAGGAGAAAAGAATCCTGTGTTTCAGTGGTAACGGACACTGGCCTAGATATTTACAACAGCATTAAGCTAGTAAGCCTTTCCCGTGTGCCTGAGAGGCACTTATGGTAGCTGTCTTCAGGGCTCTCGGGGCCTGGCAATGGGACCTTTTTTTTCTAGCTATATATAGATGATGTAGGTGAAAAGCAAACCCAGAGACACATGACCTTTGGGATATAATTTTATATGAAAATAACTATTTTAGAAGTATATTCTTCTCAATTATAAGTCACTATAATATTTGGATAAAAGGTTTCATTCAAATAAAGAATCCTGTGGTTAAGATTGATATTAATGAAGTTTTTGTTTTATTGACATTTTTATACATGTATCAAATGTATTTATCATAATCTCCTCCTATTACTTTCTCTTGTCCCCCTCCTCCATTCTCTTTCCCTTATAATGAAGTTTTTGGATATCATTATTTAGGGCTTATATAGTGTTTTGCATTCAAATCTCAATTTCACTCTCAAAGAACCTCAGGAGCATTGTTATTCCCATTTGGAGATACAGGAACTGAAATGCAAACACGTTAAATTACTTGAACTGGTCTCTCAGTAACCAGCAGGGCCAGGTTCAAACCTGGTCTCTCATGGCAAATACACCGAGCTTTCAGCTTCCTCACAGCTATCTGCCATCCAGAAATTTTTTCTTAAAAATATTCACATTCATTTTTCCAACTTTCTCTAATAGACAATAGGTCTGTAACAGTTTTGTTCATTTTTTAAAAAAATATTTATTATTTATTTATTTGAGAGAGAAGGGAGGGGAGGTGGAGGGGAGGGGAGGGGAGGTAAGGGAAGGGAAGGGGAGGCTGCTAATAGCTCATCACCAAAGAAGACTTATAACACACCACCTAAGGCTCAGGGAATATTGATAAAGAGGGGACAGAAAGAATGTAAGTGACACAGGGTGGGAAGGTGTACTCTGAGTCATTGTCCTCCCACCCATGGACTGCATGGTGCATTCATGACCCCACAGTGATTACCCATAATTCCACTTGATGAGAACCCTCAGTTGGATGAGGGTGAGGGGAAGGAACATAAGAGTATAACCCAATGGGAATATGACCAATTTGAAATATGTTCAGACATTAAAGTTCTCCATATAACTTTAAAAATATTTTTAATAGAAAGTGCTATGAATCCAACTAGGGTACAAAAGTCATCAGTGGTCATACCAGCAAAGGACCCTGCAAGCTGCACAACTGCCAAATCATGAAAGGTATGCTCACTGGTGCAATACTGATATGTCTGTTCTACGGGATACCAACTGCTTTCTGATTGGCTTTGAGGCCCATCCACAGGAAGGAATTTATGCCTGGTACTGAAAACTTAGTCAAAGGCTGGGAAGTCATAGGTCCTAGAATAAAAGCTACCATTATTGTTTGGATAAATAAATACACTGTACCCACCAAATTATCCTCTAAACATTCATGTTTATCCCCATAGATTTGTGCTGTTCTCACCTTCAGTCGGAGAAGCTGTTTCTTGCCCATGGTGATAACTACTGGGAAGACTAAAAACTTGTCAAAGGGCTGAGAAGTGATGATTGAGTGGTCGTGACTAAATGAGACATCTCTAGCATGTCCTCTATGGCTTGGAAATATTGTTGGTCCCTGCTATTGTGATTATTCAATCAATTACTCCCATTATTAGATTGCATGGAAGAATATAGACAAAAATGGTTTTTGACCAAAGAAAATATCTTACAAATGATTGCAATAGTCCTCAGAGCTTGCATGATCCTAAAGGAAAATAATGGGTCATTACCTGAAAGAGAAATAAAGATTCCTAACCTGATTGTCTTTTTAAGCTACAAGAAAATTCAGCCTTGAGAGAGAAAGAACACATGGAAGAGAGAATGGAAGAGAAATACTTGTGTGTTATTGAGCAATACAGGCTGTTCTAATTTTGCAGATGAATTATATTCCAAAGGGCCATTTAGAAGTCAGCTATTTGGATCTTGAGTGTGTTTGTCCATGGTTGAGGGGATCCTACACTGGCCCTGCGATGCCAACCATCCTGCACCCAGAGACTATGCCAATGAATCTAAGGCTTGGATATCAGGGAAAGAAACCACATCTGCTGGAGAGAAGAGACATAAAATTGCATGAAAACTGTGCTTTGATGGCACACAGATCTATATTTCACCTGAACCCTTCCATCTACTATCCATATGACATTGGGCAAACATCTAAACTGTATGCCCTAATTTCTTGCTACGTGAAATGAAGATTATACTTCCTACTCCACAGAATCAGTATAGAGTTTAATGAGATAATGTACGTAAAGTATCTGTCACTTGATAAATGATAACTATTATTAAGGACATAGCTGACCTCAACCAAAATTTCAAAAATCAATAGTGTTTATCTTTACTATCCCTTTATCAGCCTTTCTTTATCTGGCATTTTTTCTGCTGTTGTCCTTGATCTGAATTATCCACTGGGGCACATCACTGCCCTCCTTGGATTAGTGCTCCATGTGACAAAAATATGTGAAACTATTCTCTGCACCTTTCCCATTAAAACTTCTATTTAAGATGGTTTGAAAAACCATTGACAAATAAGAAAACCATTGGCTCTTTAGCCATCTTTAATGAATCTGATATTTTCAAAGGAGCCATAGATAACTTAAATGGTATTCTCATTTGCAAAATTTCAGACAGTATAAGTAAACAGTTCTAGATGATGTCATGAAAATATTCAGGGACCCCCATATACCAAATTAATGACTTAATACACACATGAAAAACTTTGAAAAACACAACTTGGAGCTTTTGTCTCCGCAAAGATGAAGTAGATAGATGTTTTCCCATTCCTCTCATTAATTACAATTAAAATGCTTTGCACCTACTTACTATATAAACAGCAACCATAAAAGACCTCTGAAACATGGACAGAAGACATCAAATTGCACAGAGACCTTGGGAACCAAGGAATGTCACAGTTGTAAATTCTGAGTTTCCCTTTTGTTTCATGTATTCCAGAATGGAGCTGAAAAAGCAAATTCCATTAGAAACAACAACAGTGGCAGATAGAGTAAAAGTACAATATAAGCTTGCTCTTTCTAGCCAAAAGAAAGTGTCAACCTAGCCAAAGAGAAAAAAAAATACTCATTAAACACTCTACTCCAGTTGAATATTACAAGGAAAAAAAAAACATGCCCATATCACTATCTACACCAGCAGGTATCAAAGAGGAAACAGAGTTCCATTCTTACAGGTCCCCTATCAGTAGTGTTAAAAGAAGTCAAATAAGGAGCCATAAATTTCATGCCTGTTGGCCAATAATGATTTCACATCCCCACAGGCTTCTCGGAAACCACATGAGGAACCTGAAATTCTACCTTCACCTGAGCATTACAAGATGTCCCTCCTATTCCTTTTTGGTGTATTCTTTGAAGAGACCTAGTGCAGTCTAGCCTTTCACCATTGCCCAATGGCTATAAGGCACCCCACCACAAGGTCATCAGAGACCTCTTAATTTCACCCAATATTATGGAGGCACTTACTCCAAGCTGTAACTTAGCAGTGCCCTCACTCTTTCTTGTCAGAACAATACCATAAGATGTCAACTAGAACAGCAAGTTCAAATAAGATTTCAAATCTTGGAATAAAAAAAAATGCTGAGTTTCAGTAAGAACTTACTGGTAATAACAAGGATCAGGAAAATCTTGAACTTAATTTTAAAAATCATGCCAACATAAAAAAATAGAGATGTTAGAATTATCTGATGCTAAAGAAACCATCATCTAGAGGTCAGGAGATAGCTCGGGAGGTAAAGTGCTTGCCTCACAAGCAGGAGGACCTGAGTTCAACCCCTAGCACCCACATAAAAATGCCTAGTGTGGTGATGCATGCACGTGATCCAACAACTGAGGAGGCAGAGACAGGAGAATTCCTGGAGTCCATTGGTCAGTTAGTCTAGCCTAATGTCAATGAGAGACTATGTCTCAAAGATTGTGGACAAAATTTACCTGAGGATGACACCTGAGATTTTCTTCTGGCCTCCACTCCCATGCACACATGTAAATGCACACATACAAACACACACACACACACACACACACACAAGAAATCATCTAATGTGTTTCAAAGAGCAATTTATAACACTCTAAAATGAAAAGAAGAAATCCAAAGGAAATGGGAAGTATTAACAAAATATTGATATTAAGAAGAACCAAATGGAAATTTTGGAATTAAAAAATATAATGACTGAAATAAAAAGCTCAATGCATGGACTCAATTGCAAAATAAAGAGCACAGAACAAAGAATCAGTGAACTTGAAAACAGAACAAGTATAATTAGTCTGACCAGAGAAAATGACTAGAAAAAATGAACAGATTCCCAGACACCGACCACACTATAATGCAATGTCTGAATGTCTAACATTCATGTCATTGAAATTATAGAAAAAAAAGAGTAAGTGGGCAAGACTGAAAAAAGTACCCATTAAGAAAAAAACAGAAAAAGTACTCAGGGAAATAAATTGATGAATGATTCTCAAATCTGAGAATAGACATAAACATAGATTTAAAAAGCTGTAAAACTTCCAAACAGAATAAGCCCAAGTTAAAGCTATACCAAGGTACATGATAATTAGGCTTCTATTAGCCAAAGAGAAAGAGAACAATTTGAAAGCATCCAAAGACAAACAACACTCCCTCTATATGGATAAATCAATTAAATTAGAAATTTTTTATTGTCCATAGTGAGTTACATTGTTTAGTGGGCCAACAATGAGTTTTTATCCCCAATTCCCCAATGCCCCCCTCCCCATCCCCAATCAGCTGGATATCCTCCTCCGTGGGTCATCTGGATCGGTCCTTGTGACAGGGGACCATGGATAGCCTAGTATTCAGCCAGGTTCTCCTGGCCCTAATATGTTGTCACTGAGGGGTGCCATGCCTCTGGATAGTCTCCCAAGGCTCTCACAATCTTTCCGGCCCCTCTTCAGCTCAGTTCCCTGAGTCCTGGTGGATGAGTATTAAGGCTGCTTTAAGGTTGTGAGCTTAGGGGTTTTTGTGTCGAGAATCGTTGGTTTCTGTCTCACTGGCTTATCCTGTGTTGATTGAATGGCTGTGGCTGTGGGTCCCTTGTTCATCCCGTTATTCTCTGCAGGGTTCCATATGGATCCTCCACAATTTGACTGTGGAGGCTTGTGGTATCCTGCTGAGGGGCATGGAGGATGTAGGGTTTTGCTGAGTCTGGCAGGCTTCTGGGACTGTCTCCTCCTTATAAGGAAGTTGAGGCAAAGTCTGAGGGCCCCTATAAATCTTAGCAATCCTGAACACTCCACACCCCAGGCAGGCCACAGCTGTCCCCTGAGATTTAGCAGGCAATTTAAAGCCTAACTTAGTTCAGCTACAATAACATACCTAAGCAATAAGGTTATATTTCATCTGCTGACATCACAATTCTATACATGTCCATGTATAGTCAAATAGCACCCTCAATCTATCTATGCAAAATAGATATCCAAAGAATACTGGCCCCTGCCAATCTCCTTGCTTCCTATGCTTCTACCTCTGACTTTCCTCTATATAAGCAATTGCTCTCTATACAATAAAATGAGAATTGCCCACTGCCGCATTCTCCCGAGGGTCTCATCTCTCGTTCGGCTCACAGCTATTCCAATCCGCTGCTCACCCAGCCCCCGTGGGTGAACAGGGAGTTGATGCATGCTGCAACTCCCTAACTAACCCACGGACCCAGAGCTGGTGACCCAACGTGTGTGACTGATCCCCAAAGAAGACAGACAGACGCCCAGCAAACCGCAGCTGGCATCTGCCTTCTACAGTCTGAGCAGCTGGATCTCTGGAATTCGCAGGGAACGTGAGTCTCCCTTCACACAAGGGACATCAGCCCCAGGAAGGTATCTGGGGTCTGGCCTCCACACTCTGAGGGCTGGCACTCTTTTTTCTTTACTTTGTTTTCGGTCCATGCCATCGCGAGGGACTTTTCTAAGGCTAAGCAGCAACTGATATCTCTTGGCTGGGGCTACTCTCCAGCAGGGAAGGAAGGCTCTTAGCTGACTGAACTGACCCCGACCGCCCATCCGGGTGTTGGCTGTGACCACTCTATCTTAATCTCTATCTTGATTAAAATTGGCAACACATTGGCCACTTAAATCCCATTAGGGGGGCCACCAGTATTCTGAAGTTTGCGGACAGGCTTACGTCTGAGCTTTTGGGGAATCCCCCTTATTGCTGGTCGATAAGGGAACATTGCCCACTGTCTTTGGCGTTTCATATCTTTTCTATCATGGGAAACTCCTCTACCAGTCAGCAGAATTCTCCAGTGAAGGAGTTAAAGGCACTTCTTAAGTCAGGGGGACTTGACCTTTCCAAAAGACAGGCTGCTTCCTTCTGGGAGGAAGTGATCTCTGTAGCTCCCTGGATTAATGCTAGTGACTTCCATGATGCAGAAAATTGGACCCGTATAGCATATCTAGCCAGAAACAAGGAGATCCAGGAAGGAAAGCCCCCTTCCCCCTCCTTTCTCCCAATAATAGCAGCTATCAGGCAATGTCTAACTCCTTCTAAAACAGAAGCTGATCTTAAATTACAAAATGAGGCTAATCCTGATGAGAAAAGCTCTAAGGATAACCTAATGACAGACCTTAGCTCCCTAAAACAGGTTATAGAGGAAATTCGGCAAAAATTCTTAGGTCCTGGAGCTGAAATTTCAATCTCACAGGCAGCACTCCTGCCTTCATTACAGCTGCAGGCTGACACCTCAGGCGCACCCCCCAGCCTTTTGGACCAAAGCGCTGATGTTAACTCTTCAGTGCCCAGATCAGAGGAAAGTGCTGATGTTAACCCTTTAGTGCCCAGATCTATTTATCCACCTTTGCCACCATATATTCCCACAATACCTGAGGAATCAATAATTCCAAAAATTAAACAGGTCACCTCCCCTGTTCTCCCTAATCCACCAACAATTTCCCAACAGCTATGTGAAACTCGAGATCAAAATTGGGCTAATAAAGCAGAAGATGCTGAGCCTGTCTCGGCTTTTCCTGTAAATATTCAGCCCACGAGAGCGAAACCATCCCACTGGTATCCCTATCAAGCTGGTGAATTAAAAGAATTAAGACAGGCAGTCAAGGAAGATGGAATACATACTCCTTGGACTAAATCCCTTCTCCAGAGTCTTCTTGGGTCACTTAACACTCCGCAAGACTGGAGAGATATATGCAGGTCCTCCCTCCCCAGTACCCTGTTCCTTCAGTGGGAGGCACTTTATAGGGATGAATGTCTCCAACAAATTAAAAATAATCAAGGCCAACAGAATATTCCCTGGGGCTTTGATGAGCTATTTGGACAGGGCAATTTTTCCACTGGCATACAACAAGCCCAGCAGC
>PVHP010055571.1:0-10095 GCA_004024765.1 Zapus hudsonius
GCATATCTAAGAAAATATTTTTCAATTTCAGAAACAGTGTCATGGGTTGACATTGAGAAAGCATTTTTTAAACTACATAAGGCAAATTACTAACTCCCAAAAACAGGAGGATTGAAGACTTGAAAAAAAGTTGGTGAATATTTCTTATCATGACCACTTCTGAAGAGAAATCATTACACTGACCTCCTCTACCCACTATACATTCACTTGCCTGGAAGTTGCTGAATTGGTTTTTCTGCAACACTCCATGGATTACATCCTTGCTCCATCTTCAAAATTAAATCTGGTTTGGTCACACAATAACCTGTTAATGAAAAATAATATACAACTCATGATGTCAGTATGTTAAATCCGGGAGATAACAACATCTTTACTAAAACTGTCCTCTATTTTATTAAGTGTACAGCACATTTTAAATGGCAAATATTCTTACAATCCATAGCCATCTAAAAAATAGACTATTCTAGCAAAAAGTGGATTGTAGCAAGGGAAAACAAGAGGGGGTGGTCCAACACAGGACTCGTTCATATAGTGCTTCTATTTTTAAAAGTATTATTTATTTGATAGAGAGTGGGAGGAAGAGGGAGACAAAGACAGAATGGGTGCAGCAGGACACCTAGCCACTCCAGACACATGCACCTCCTTGTACTTCTGGCTTTATGTGGTTCCTGGAGAATTGAACTCAGGTCCTTTAGCTTTGCTGGGAAATGCATGCACCACTGAGCAATCTTGGCAGCCCCAGTCTTTATAAATGTTAATATTTAAATAATTTAATTAAAATGTCAAATATACATTTGAAAAATAACCCGAACATCAATGCTCCAACTGAAGGACAAACTTGCAGACTGGATGGAAGGCAGTATCAGAGCTACAATGTTTAGATTTCTCTTTGATTTGAAGTTAAAGTAAGTAGTCAGGCCAGTTATAAGAAATTAAATCTAATAAAAATTAAATTCCTATGAATTAAATTCATAGGAAGGGTCTATAAGGGAAGAAAGAGAGAGGAGACATAAGGGAGGTGGCTACTATATAAGTGTAAGTGGATGAACAGAATAGTGGGTGTGCAATGGCACAAGTGGGGTCAGAAACGAAGTTGAATAAAGCAAGGGTGGGAGAATGATTAAACAAAATTCAAGAGACTGAGAATAAGTCATATGAAAAAGTACTGCTTTGCGTAATGTCAGTGTCAAAAGCCAGAGATTATTCCTGCTTGGGAATGGGATTTCAAGTGAGTTGTTGGCCAGAGAAATTCCTGATGCTCCCAATACATTGGGGGCCATTTACAAGGTACTTGCTTGCCCACCAGAATATGATGGTAAGACCCTGTTCTTGAAGAGAACAAACTTGTGGGCTGTGTTCACTGAGAAATCAAGTGGAACTGAGATTTAAACCCTCTATCTATTATCCAGATAACAGAATGCTGGGAAAAGGTACAGTCACAAGAAGCCCTATGTAAAAGAAAAAAAAAATTAAATGGTAGTAAAAAAGGAGTGGAACTTGCAATCCTTAAACATGGGCAGCATAACAAATTGAGCCAACTGGTGCAATAGAGGAACATCTTTCAAGGGGAATACAAGTACCCTATAAGTGCAGTGGAGGCCCTCTCAAACATAATACATGCCAGATTCTGAATGCTTACTAAAAAGCCTGTTGTTGGGGAGAAATACCTTGTTTTCCAGCTAAATGTAAATATTAAGTGTACCAAAAGACCTTATGATTACAGCTCATTAAATATGAATACCCATATAATAATGCTAGTCTCCCTTTTGGCTAAAGAAGGTTATCTTCTAAGATGAAAGTGTCTCTCCTTGAAAATTAAAAAAATATTTTAAAAATTATCATAAAACAAGAATTTAGAATATGGAAAATATGTGATGGAAAAACGGTGGAAAGAGAATAGGTAGAACTAACATGGTACATCTGGAAAAAGCTTCCTTTATTATATAACAGAATAGTAAAAATGTGTGCATTAACCATAAACTTGTATTTCAAAGCATCAAGAAGTATTTGAAAGTTGCCACCATACAAATAATGTCTGAGCTAGTCGAATCAGGACATTATATATATATACCACAAATTTATACTGTTATATAAAATATGTACCATTACAATGTGTTAATTTAAAAATTCAACATGAAAATAATATTGAGCATTTGTAATGAAAATGATGCTTGCCAAACAAAAACACATTATTTGCTACCCAACCCAGAGTTTCCGGGGACTTTAACTCACCCAAGAACACCAGGCTGCTGTAGTTCTCCAGCATCACATCCCTGTAGAGGCTTCGCTGAGCAGCATCCAGGTCCTGCCACTCTTGCCAGGTGAACTCCACAGCTATGTCTTCAAATGACACCAACTCCTATAATGAGATATTTCTCTTCACCCAATAGATTACTGTGTGTATGCCAGGTAAGTGCTCCACTGCTGAATTATACTATGTTCTTTTATTGTGTGGTGGGTTTAAAAATATTGGCCTGGTACGGTGGAGCATTCCTGTGATCCCAGCACTCAGAAGGCAAAGATACAAGGATTGCTATAAGTCTGAAACCAGCTTGAGACGACAGTGAAATCAAGGTAAGCTTGGGCTACAAAAGGATCACACCTCAAAAAAGTTCTTTAAAGGCAAGCTTTCACTTACTATAGCCCAGGCTCAACTAGAACACACCATGTACCAGCAGGCTCTCCTCAAACTCACAGCAATCTTCCTACCTCAGCCTTCATTGTGATGGGACTAAAAGTGAATGCGACTACACTCAGCTTTTAAAATCATTTTATCCTGGTGTGGTGGCTAACAACTTTAATCAAAGCACTCAGGAGGCAGAGGTAGAAAGATTACTGTGAATTCAAGGCAACCCTGAAAGTGTATTTTGAATTCCAGGTCAGTCTGGGCTTGAGTGAGACTCTACATCAAATAAACCAAAAGAGGGCTGGAAGGATAGCTCAGTGGTTACACAGCTTACCTGGAGAGCTGATCAACCAAAGCTTCATTCCCCATTACCCACATGGAGCCAGATACACAAAGTCATGCTTGTATCTGCAGAATGTTACAGTGGCTGCAGGCCCTGGTGTACCTATTCTCTCTGCTGTCTCTTTGCTTAACAATAAATAAAATTACTTTCTTCATTTATTAAAGTTTGTTCCTGTGTGTTGTGTGTTTGTTTGTGTATTTCTGTTTGCATTTGTTTTAGGTGCACCAGGTTCTCTAGCTGGACAGCTTAAATCTCTTACTTGATCATCTTCACAATTTCTATGAACAAAGAGACATAATGGAGGACACAGAGACAAGCAATCACAGATACTGATAAGTTGACACAGACACACAAAGGCTGAATAGAAGGCTCACAGGATAAGAGCCCTTTATATATGAAGGCCTGAGGGTGCTTTAGCTCAATCACCATGTGCCTACATAAACAGTCAGCATTATCACATTTGTATATAAACCAAGATCTGTGGGGGGGAAATGGGAGGATCACTGGTTCTAGCAGAGAAATATCATTCTAGATTCAGTAAGAGACTCCAACTCAAGGAAAAACTCTTGGTTGAAGGATAAAGAGGGACATCAATAATTTCCTCTGACCTCTAAACATATGTACATACACATAAATACTCCCTACAAATATCCCCTCACTTGCATAACACATGTCATATATGGCATAAACACACAGAAACAAACAAAGAAACAAACAAACAAAAAAAAAAACTCCCCAAAAGAGTAAAATAAAGTCCACATAAAGCCAGGAGTGGGATCTCACACCAATAAATCACAGCACTCAAGAAGCTGAGGCAGGAGGATAGCCACAAGCTTGAGGCCAGCCTCCATTACAGATTGAAAGCTTGTCTGAAATGTCAGTACAACAAATAAGGATAGTGAGGGAGAGAGAGAAATGTAGGAAGCTGTTATTGTGTCTTAAAGTGTTTCAAGATTTGTTTTGAAGGTCTCTGTTCTTCCTCCTACTAACAAATGCTAAGTCCCTCTAAATTTTCTCCACTTGCAGCTTTCCTCCTAGAGATCACATGACCCTTGCTATGGCCAGGCTACCTAGCAACCTGCTTATGCTAATTCCTAGTAACCGCCCCTGTGAAAATATATTTAAAATGCTGCCTGCTTGGAATAAAAGGAGTTTGATCAGAATATCATCTTGCTCCATTCTCTTGTGTCTCTTGTCTCTCTCATTCTCACCCCTTCTCTAGGGCCCTCACTGTGACTGACCTGCTGGAAGGATTTTTGGCAGCCCTGATACCAGAATGGAGTTCATCAAACAGCCTTTGAGAATGCCAATGCTGCCTGCCAAGCAGCTATTAGGCCATACAGAAAAATGACAGATCTATCTGGTTAAATCAGGCTGTGTTCTGATATTGGGACAGCCTATCAACAAGGCCTTGCTTTGGCTGCTGCCCTACAAGGGTATACTGTTAACTCAGCTCAACTCACTGAACTCCAAGCTGTACTTGCAGTTTTCTCTGCTTTTCCAGACAAGCCTTTTAAGTTCTTTACTGACAGTGCTTATGTAGCTTATTCTATCCCCCTGTTGGAAACTGCAGCACAAATAAAAAACATGTCTAGAGCAGCCTTGCTATTTAAACAATTACAGACACTTATTCATAAAAGAAAACACCCTTTTTATATTGGCCACCTATGGGCCCATTCTAACCTGCCTGGGCCTTTGGCTGAAGGAAATTGCAGAGCAGACTTGGCTATGGGACAAATATTTCATGTAACTGACCAGGATAAAATTTCTGCTGCTTTAAAGACTCACCAACTTCACCACCTAAACGCACAGACTCTAAGGCTAATGTTTCATATCTCCAGAGAACAGGCAAGACAAATTGTAAAACAATGCCCTTCCTGCATCACCTTCTTGCCTATTCCTCACTTAGGAGTAAACCCCAGAGGCCTTAAACAAAATGCTGTTTTTTTCCTTCAATACTTTCTTATGCTTAGGCATGGTTTTAATAGGAAATGGCTCTGGGTCGGGGAATGGCGCTAAAACCTCTGGACAATAGTGAGGAGGGTGAATTTTAAATGGCAGCCAGTCTGGATTATGGTAATTTTCAGCCTCCTCCTCAATTTTTTCAAAGTCAGAATCTGGCAAAATATCATCTTTTTTTGTTTAAGATTTTCAAGGGAAGGATTTTTTTATATGCTTACTATTTATTTCAATCTTATCAATTTTGATTTTAGTATTTGTTTTTTCCTTGCAATCTCCAGTTTGAGTTATTTCTGATTTTGACTGTTCATCCTCACTATCCCAAGAAATTGAAACTAATTCTGTTTCTCCTAGATCCTTGCTTGGTAATTGGTCTCTTTCTTCACCATTCTGGTTCACGTTTTTTTTTTTTTTTTTTTTTTTTTCTCCCATCTATCCTGGGAGTTCTGGGTTATTTCTCCCTTCTCTTTATTATCTAGCAAAAAAGTCTTTCAGTCTTTACGATCGCGGCAGCGACTGTGGCATTTTCTGGGCAAAGACTAATTATCTCATTAACTAAGTTCCAATAAGAAAAGGCAGCTACAGGAATTGTTCCAGGACCAAATATTTTGTAATAAAGTTGCAAGGCGTTACCAACTGTTTCCCATGTTTTCCATCTATAGATCCCAGATTGGGGAACCAGGGAAAAATTCCCTTAATAAAATCAAAAAATCTAAACAAACCTTTTATTTTAACCTTTACCCCAAGCGTCTTTAATGCTTCTTTTAAGCCTTTAATAACTAATTTATGCTTACTTATTTCTTGTCTCATAATCACTAGAAAAAATAGCCCACCTCAGAGAACAAATTCAATTAGAGAAAGAACATCGAGAGGTAATTGACCAACTAAACAATTTGAGAACAGAAAATTCTAAAATAAAAAAATAAAAAAAAAACTCTTCCTTATTCGCAGCCACCTTTTAAAATAGAATCCATTTCTGATGCCTTGTCAGCAAAATCATTATCAGACCTAAGAGAGTCACTGACTTTCCCCATATTTGAAAACATGGAAAGGGAAAGACTTATAAGAGCCTATAACAACTTTGATTTCAAAATCTTAAAAGAAGTCAAAGCTGTGGTATCCCAGTATGGGGCTACTGCTCCTTATATGCTCACAATTGTGTTTGGTGCAAAAAATTATAACCTTATATACAAACAGAGAGAGAAACTTCAAATAACAAAGTGTTTCCACATTATGTATGTGGGTGTGTGTGCAAACACACACATACAAGCATGTGAGTGCACACCACAGGCAGAAGTTGACCCAGGTTATCCTCTCAATTGTTTTCCACTTTCCTATTGTTCACTCTCTCTCTTGAACCCAAAGCTGGATACTCTAGCTAGCTTCCCCAGGGAATTTCTTGTCTTTGCCTCCTGAGTGCTGGGACTGCAAACAGTCCACCATTCTATCTGTCACATGAATGGGTAATTAGCATCTGAACTCCACAATGGAATGTCAAGCACTTTTTCACCTGTGCCATCTAATCAAGCTCCTAAATTCCTACAATAATATTTGGCTACTAACTTAAGGCCATTGAGGAGGCAATTTAAACTGCTAATTCATTAGTGACCTGTTTTTCACAGGAGTTCCTTCACTCTTACCCAAGTACCTGCATGAGAAGAAAAAACATACAAAATGCAACAATAATTATTCTTAACTAATATGCTAGTGTTTCATAACAATTTCTCACACCCCAAAGATTTTAGCATTTTGAGTTCAGGCCAGAGCCTTGCAAAGATATGACTTCATTTATTCTTCTTCTAGCAGTAACTCTGTAAAACTGTTAGTTTCCACTTTCGGCTCCCATCCATAGGTATATGGGCAAAATTCTTTTAAGAGGAGCAGAAGTAGTCATGGAGAGGTGTTGTTCCAGAGCTGTGAGTCACCAGGGATCCTCCTAGCACTACACAGAGAGCTCAGGGCATCCTTAAGATGTCATAGAGGATAAGAGTGCTTCACTTGCATGAATGAGGACTGAGGGGACCCGAGTCCGTTCTACTTGAATGACCCCACACCCACATATACAGCCTGGAATTGTCACACATGTATACAACCCTATCCTGTGGGAAGCAGCAATGGGAGTATCAATGGGAATTACATTAAAACATCAAGTTCTAAAATTAGTAAGACACTCTACATCAAGAAAATAACAATGGTCCACAAATTGGGAAGGACACCCAGTAATCTCCTGTGGCCTCTAGAGGCATGCATATATACACATACACAATCCAAAAATTGAAACCACCTCAAACAAGCAAAACTCATGAAATCTACCACATAAACACATTTCTAAGACAAAAGAGTCTCCCTAACTGAGTGAAAAACGAACACATATCTAATGTAGGGGAGAGACACCTCTAATAATCGGCACTTAGGAGACTGAGACAGGAGTATGGCTATAAGTTTCGGAACAGCCAGGGATATAGACTGAATTCATGTCTGAAACATTAAACAATGACCCCAGTGTGATGGCACATGCTTTTAATTCCAGTACTCAGGAGACAAGGTTACGAAGATCACTGTGAGATCATGGACAACCTGAGTCTACAGAATGAATTCCAGGTCAGCCTTGGCTAGTTTGGGACCTGCCAAAAAATAATTAAATAATGAAGAAACAAGCACAGTTCGGAGTTGGTGGTGAAAGAGAAAGAGGGACAGATAGGCAGAGACACAGGGACCATGAAAAAACAAGGTGATGCAGCATGCCTATCCATGATAGGGAAGCAGTCCCTATTTGCATACTGTATGAAATGAGAAAATATCTGCTGTCATCCCTGTGATTATGTGACAAGGAATTGGTTGCAAAGAATGGAGGCCCATGTTTGATTCCCCAGCATACACATGAAGCTGGATGCAATGTGACTTGTGCATCAATGACACCAGTGGGCCTAGAACACAGGCAATCAGTGAAAGAAGACTCCAAATCTTTGGCAGAATCGACCCTGTATCACAATGAGTGAAACTTAGATAACTAGGTTTTGATCCAATGTCCACATGCCGAGAAACACACACACATACTCACAATAGGGTAAATATATTTTTAATGATACAACTTAAGGAAAATTCTAAAAGTCAGTTGTTGTGATGGACCATTTTATTGGTGGCAACAAGATAAGGACACCTCAACCCTGCCTCCCTAACTACAGAGCATTTCCTTCATGTCTGCATAACTGACCGAATGTAGCAGAAAAACTGAGGGAGCAGAGGGGGAAATCTGTAAATTCTCTTGAAGTTCTAGCAGCCTTGGTCCGTAAGGATGTTCTGCTGGTCTATCTGTGCCTCTGGTTATCTCTTTCTTTCTGTGTCTGACTAACTCTGCACCTCTCTCTCTCCAAGATTCTCCATCCGTGATTGCCCTCCTATAACCTTGTATTCAAGGGCTCGAGCTAGGAACAAAAACCAACAAGGAGAAACACATTCATCTCTTCTGCTGAAGCCATGCCTTCAGTCTCACCACTTTGAACTCTGTGCAGGAGGCATAAGTTGAACCAAGTTAAAAAAAAAAAAGTTAAATTGTGCTTAGACTAGACCCCTCTACTCTCTTCAACAAAGCACACAGAACCAAACCTAGGTACATGGGAAGTAGCACCCACAGTGAAAGACCAGCCCAAATTCCAGAGCGAGAATATGTATCTAAGAATAAGTGGAAAATGTAATGTTGTTCAGTGACAGAATCTGCCAAGCATCCACAATTCTACAGATATGTTCTCTAATAAAATGAATGTGCACGAGAACGAAAGAGACAGTCAGTCAGACAGATGGAGAGACAGACAGACAAAGACAGAGAGAGACAGAGAGAGATGACTGTGTGAGAATGACAACTGAATTCCCAATGAAGTAGAAATCATGATACCAGGTTCCATGCCCCTATCCAGGTACTAATAAACAGTCCTCCTGGAAGATGTGGGGAGAGATCAGAGACAATAGGGAAAGACTGGCCAGTGACAGCAGAACAAAGGGAGAACTCAAGCAACTAGTTTTGACCAGATAAAACTCAGAAATGGAAAGATCAAAGAGATTCAGATATATACAGAGACCTAAACTCAGAGGTGTCCACAGAGCACCAAGGGAGGCTGAGTCTGGCTCAAGAGACCTGACTTAAACTCTCGTGGCTAAAGGATAGGAAACATTCAAGCATAAGGGAAAGGGCCTTAAGAGTCTCAACAAAAGTCTCTTCATTTCAGCTTTTCTTAGTGTGACTTGAGAGATCACCTTCCTCTGCCCCAAATCACTAAGACCAGTCTCCACCTCCTTTCACCGGACCCGTACTCCACATGGAATATATGCAAAGGCTCTAGTTTCTGCCCACACAGATAACACCACACTCCCACTATAGCACTTCTGCTCCCAGAGTGCCTCAATTATCCTAGATAGACAAAGTCCATTCTCAGACAATGATAAAACATCCTCATGACTCAGAAAGAGATATAACCGTGTAAATGTTATGAAGCTTCATTCCATGACATAGTGATCCCAGGACCAGTAGGAAAAGCTTAATAATGAATACTTGGTAAAAGGAATTGGAGACATTCCCATGACATGGTGGCAAAGCCCCTTCCCTGTTCCCCACCTAAAAGGTTTGGAAAAAGTTCCAGCTGCATGCAGCCTTGTGGAGATGAGAAGTTATCAGTGAAGAAGGATGGTGACCAACAGTGGACCTTGAAATTCTTATGACTAGACAGCCAGGCCAACCTAACTGGTGCAAGGCTTGACATGAAATTCTTTTTCTTTCAGATATGACACAGAAGACAGAGAGAGACAGATATGAGGACAAGGGGATAAGTAGCAGGACTTTGTTATCTCATATGTATATATACTCATAAGTAGTTAGAAAGTATAGGTCTGAGTATTGTTTCAAATTCCAGGGAAGCCTGGGCTCCATAGTGACTTCTAGTTACATACTGATTATAAAATGAGCCACTTCCTGAAAAAGGAAAATGAAAACAAGGAAAAGATGGAGAGACAAATATATAGACACAGGGCAAGCCACAGAATCAGGGAAGCTCCTGTACTCCCCCCAAGCAACAATGGTGTCCATACCTCATTCCTATGATCCTGTGTATTGAAATCCTTACCATGTAATCTGTCAGGCAGTGAAAATCTCTCAACCTCCAGCAGCACCTCTGTC
>PVHP010055572.1:0-10107 GCA_004024765.1 Zapus hudsonius
CATTGCTTCTTTCCCACATGGGACTAGTGTTTTGTTTTCCCCCAAATCACACACCACATCTTTCTCGGAGCAGGGATTCAGGAACAATGCTATGAATTAATACGTAACAAGGATACAAAAGTCACAAATTCTATGGGACAACCCCAGTATAAAAACCCTTGGGAGGTTCACAGTACCATTTTCTACCTTGGAAATGCAATTTTCTGGCTTGCAGGGAGAAAAAAAAAAAGACCTTGATAATATTTTTGGCTCTGAAACACTCCTTTAAAGCAAACATCTTAATGTATCATGTATAAATGAAGCCAAAACACATGGCGTAAGTTTCCTATCGAGCACATATGGATTTTGTAAGAAAAACCGGCGAGCAGCTGAGAGAAATTGTGATCTCCAAAGCAGATTAACAAGAAGTCTTTTTCCAACTCCAAAACCCAGCTGGAGCCATCTTGCTTCAATAACATGGAGTTTCCTCTTTGCTTTGGTGACATGCCTAGAGTCGACATTTTCACACGCACAGGGAGGGAAGAGGAGGGATGGAGGAGAAAATGCCTGCTTCAAGTTGCCTTCTCTCCTGCCCACTCGGTCATGAGCGTGATGAGTCTGCTTTTGCCTTCCTCTCTTACTTTTCCCTTGTGTTTTCACCCCACCCGCTACTCTAATATTTTTCTTTTGTCTTATTAGCCTTTCTGTCCTTACTTCCCCTGCCACATGCCCCATGCTTCCAAATATCTAGAGAAATTTCATCTCTCCCTCAGCACCATCAAGTTCCAGGTAGAATCCCCTGGATGCACGCAAACCTGGGTTAGAGGTCAAGGAAACATGCGGCCAGTGTGGACACACATCCATATGGCATATTCACAGGCCCTTAGCAGCAAGAAAACCCTCCCTCAAAATGGGGTCTGGACTCCATGCGAAGCCCAGCTGAGCAGAGACAGAGCTGGGAGTGGAAGCGTACAGGAATGAGAGGTGCCTGGAAAATGAAGCCCTGCTAACTATTCCATGGCATCCTGTGCTTCAGCCTCAGCCTGCTCAAGGGGCTCGCTCCTTCCTTCACAGCAGGAGCCTCTGTTCTTTCACCCACATCACTCACAGCTCTGCCCAGCCACTGAAAGCCAGAGGCGGACCACAGATCCCTCTGCTGGGCTCTACAAGGCTGAACAACTTTACCTTGAGCCTTGAAATCTCTCTAAGGCCCATCAGCACAGTAAAGGCACCTCTCTCTACTTCCCTGTAGAGAAATCATGTGCTCATCTCCATGGCTTTCAGAAGGGGAAAGAGAAACAAACCCCAAAAGTGCCAGCAGACCTTGGAGCCCCTCTGTATTAGTTACTGTACTCACTTGGGATGAAGCAGCGTAAGGAAGGAATGGTTTATTTCAGTCTACTGTTCCAATGGATACTGTGCATCACGGTAAGGAGGACGGGGCAGGGTGGCCACATGCATCCATAGTCAGGAAGCAGAGGGAGAACAGAGGAAGTGGAGACAGGCTATTAAACACTCAAGGACCGAGCTGGAGAGACTACTCAGTGGTTAAGGTGCTTGGCCTGCAAACCCTAACATCCTGAGTTTGATTCTCCAATACACGTGTAAAGCCAGACATACTAAGTGGAGCAATGCTTTTGGAGTTCACTTGCAGTGGCTACAGGCCTTGGCATACCCATTCATATTCATTCTCTCTCTCTCTCTCTCTCTCTCTCTCTCTCTCTCTCTCTCTCTTTGCCTGCAAATAAAAAAATTTAAAAAGCTAAAGGACCTCCCTTGGCGACCCACTTCCTCCAGCAAGGACTCTCCCAAGAGCACCACCAGCTTGGAACCAGGTGTTCAAGCACACGAGGCTGGTGAAACACGTTACAATCCAACATAACACCCTCTCGAGCAAGGGTCTAAGACTTCAAACCTGGTTCTCACAAATGCACTGCACCAAACTTCCCTAATTAAAACTTAATCCAACAATCATTGATTACTGTCACCACATTCCAAAGCTGGTATCCTTCTCATAATTGTCTAAAAAATGAACAATCCAACCATCATGCTCTGGGTAGCTTAGTGGACAAGTAGGTTATAATGAGTGTGACAAGACCATAAACAGAAGCCTAAGTTCACTATCACTGTCTCCAAAAACAAAATGCCAAGGAACTTCTGACAACCATCCCAACAAGTTGCCTTAGTGTACCAGTAAAGAAAATCACCAGACTGGGTATCAAGTTAACCTTCTAGGAAGGAAACTGTTCACACAAGCCAGACCTGCTCCAGCATCGAGCAATTAAAACAAGGAAGGTCCCATTAGTGGGACTGGGATTCTATCTGTTTTCCTGTCTCTCTTCCCACTCCTTTGACTTATTCAAAATGTGCAGACTACATAAGTCCGTTCAATAACTACTCCCCAGGTGCCTGATACATATCAGGTATACAAAACCATCTTTGCCCTCAACAATGGAGCTGGGGTAAAGACAACCGAGAAAAGAAGTTGTATAGTATGTTGGGCTGCTTAACTGTTACATGGTACAAGTCCCAAACTTGGTGCATGCCCACCCTGCCCCTCTCCCTCCCTCCTCTCCCCTCTCCCCCTCTCCCTCCTGTCTTCCTGAACTGCAAAGCCCCACCATGAATAAGCAGAAATGCAATGACACATGAGATCTCAGTGAGAAATGCAAGGACAGGGAGGCAAGCAGTCCACAATCACACTGCTGACACCCTCTGCATCTGGATAGCCATGTTTTCCCACTAAACCAGGGATGGAAGGGAAGCTTTAGTAAAGTTGGGACTCACAGAACTCCATCAAAAGACATGGGGAAAAAATTCACTGTCCAGACAAGATAGAGACTAACAATAGAGCTGTTAACTCCATGGTAACCAGCCCAAACCATAATAATACTCTTGGATGGGGGGGGGGGAGGACACACTGTACCTTCTCGTGGTTTTCAATTAAGATTTCCACAACAATATTCTGAAACTTCAGATCCATGATGGCGGCGACAGTTTCTTCCTGTGGCCTCATCAGGGTTGGTCCAAACACTACTCCTAAATTTGCCACAGTCATTAGGTTCTGCTTGGAGTGATTTGACACGCTAGTATCGACAGAGAAGGAAACGAAATTTGTTTAGTTAGGCAGAATATATCTAGAGAACAGACAACATTTTATAACTCTGGTTTCCGTAAAATACAGATTCCTAAGACTTAAACTGTCCTCAGAGTCTACCTGTGAAACACCTGGACCGGCTCCCACCTTACACGCGAAAGCTCAGCCTGGGTGTGTATTCTCCTCCACCCCTTCCCTTCCTCTCCCCCATCTCCCTCCTCCCTCTTCAGGTCCCCAGTCATTCTGCCTCTGTGACATTCTGCCCCATCTCAGCAATAGACCCTCTGAAACAATGAGCCCACCAAAACTCTGCTTCTTTTAAGTTGATTTCTTTCAGAGGTTTGCTACAGGGAAATAAGGTTCTGCACTGAGGAAAGTCCTTATATCAGCTGGCTCCTTACTAGACAACCATGTTTACAACCATCCCTAGAAATCCCACTCCACCTTTCCCCTGTGTACGTGGTCCATAATAAATAGGTGGATTTAAAGGACTGGAAAGCTGTTTGGGATCAAAGATGGATTGAAAATAAAAATGGAATTTTTCTTTCACAAGAGCAAATCATATTGCATTTGTGATTTTAGGAACCATGTCTTCTTGAAAACTGTAATTACTACCTGGACAAAACACACACCTAACATGTATTCGCCACTAACAGAAGGCAGAAAGCGTCAAAATCCCCATCCATTCTCAGCTCACTGTGCCCTTTGCTACTAGACTCCAGGCACCTGTGTAACAATGAACCTGGCTTGATCAGAGACCGCTGGGCACTCCTGGAGCCAGCCAAGGTCCACTGCTCAGTGACCAACATGGATATCTGTTCTCAGTAGTCCTGCCACTTATTCTCCAAGACTCATCATCCTCCAAGTGTTCTTACCTATTTCTGTTCTTTGCCTTTGATCTTAAATGATTTTGTATTTTTACTGTAATCTATTTATCATTTCTCTTTATGTGTTACTAAAGTAGGGAGTTCGTTTATCTTATTTAACCAGGTATCCACTGGCATATTTTTTTTCCTTCAAAAAAAGAAAAAAGCACTCAAAAAATTGGCCAGGCATGGTGGTGCATGACTTTAATCCCAGCACTCAAGAGACAGAGGTAGGAGGATCACCATGAGTTTGAGGCCATCCTGAGACTAATAGTGAATTCCAGGTTAGCAGGTCAGCCTGGGCTAGAGACCAACCTGTGTGGGGGGTGGGGAACATATTTGTTGATTATATAAATGAGCACTGTGGTATCTATATCAGTAGGAGGACCCTGAGCAAGCCTGAGTACTCTGTAGTTTTCAGTTTAATTTACAGAAAATAAAGGTTCCAAAACAGTGTTTCTTGCCATACATTTTGTTAGCTTTTTAAGGACAGGAAAAAAGAATGGAACCTTAAGAAATAACTATCCACTGCTGGATTAACCAAACTTGTTGAAACTCGGCCTCAGGTAGGTGTGAAACCAAGCTAAATTTGCTAACAGATTTATAATCATGTTTCCAGAATTGGTCTATGGAGCAATATATACTCCCTTTCACTTCAAGTCCAACCCTGGGTTGCTGGCAGCGATGCTAAGCTAATAATTATCCAGCTTCAGGGAGCGTCCTATTTCAGCACACTTGTCCAAAACACACAGCAAGCATCAAACGTCCAGCCTGGCCCTCGGCACTGCGGCTACAGCCCCAGCTGCAGCCAGCCCAGATCCAGGAACACTGCCCAGCGCCCTCCGCAACATGGGGAAAGAGGAAGGGAAGGAAAACAGCTTACTTTGTTAAGTGTTTTACCAGGATGTCCAGCATCTCTTTATTTTTCTCTGGCAATTTGTGTACCAAGAAATGGATGGCGTTGACCCGAGATTCCGGGCTGCCACTTTCTAAGAAAGAGAGGGGGAGGGAAGAGGAAGAAAAAGAAAAAATAATAAGCTATTTGGAATCAAATGTATTACACTCCAAGCCAACAATGTTAACAGTTCATCCCTGCAAGATCTGAAAACAGAAAGATCTTACCCGCTTACCACAGTCTGCCACTGAGATGGTTTATAGTGACCGTCAACTTGACAGGACCTAAAATCACCTACCCAAGGAGCCTGCCTCTGGTCCTGCCAAGGAAGAGCTACTGAGATTAGATTAACTGTGGAGGGCACCATGGCACGGCTGGGGCCCTAGACTATACAGAAAGGAGAGATAGCTGAGCTCCAACATTCATCACCCTCTGCTTCCTCACTATGGACACGATGTGACCAAATGCTTCCTGCTCCTGTCTCCTTGACTTCCCTGTCATATTGGATGGCAGCCTCGATCTACAAGCTGAAATAAACCAGCACGTCTCAGCAGCCTTCAGATGCAGGTAGATACAGACTAAATGTACTGCTGGAACCCAGAGCACAAGTGTCTGAAGGAAGGTCTAAACCTTAAGTAAAAACCAAGATATTCCTCAATATTGAAGATTAGCAATAGAAGCATAAGACCAGGTACCCATGCTGGTCATCTGCGTGCTAAGTTCAGCGTGAGTCCTACCCTCCAGCATGGTCCTGCTCACCAGTGAGATGTCGAGGAGCCCGAGCCTAGAGAGGGCTGTGACAGGCTTGACCACAAATACATGAAGCTAAGGGGACTCAGGAAGGCTTTCACATGGGTGGCCACCAATTTTCCATAGGTAGACACAATCTTACCATGGAAAGGATGTTTTTATTTTACAGATATCTACCCCAAAGCACTATCCTCTTAAGGATAGTCTTTAATTCTTTCTGGTACCTTTAATGAACTCAGCTCTAACAGTGTTTACCATCTTTAATTTCTGAAATTAAAAAAAAAATGTTTTCAACACATCCAATATTGGACAATCAGTAAGTTGATTTCTTTCTAGAACAATCAACAAAATAACTGTGCTTTTGGTGGTGACAGCACAGAAACTAGATTCACAATTTTATATCATGAATCTGAAAATAGTTAATCGTAAGATCTCAACAGAAACCTACAGGAAAGACAGTGATGAGAGAAAATGAAGAGACCCCAGGATGCCTTGAGACCTCGCAGAAGGGTGGAAGACAGTCCCAATGCCACAGAGCACGTGGAAACCACTGCACATGACTCAACGAGTCAAAAGTTAGCTTCCACGTTGTGTGTTGGGTGAAGCTGGGTGAGTTGAGAAGGCAGCTCAGCCTGCAGCTGCCCAGCAAAACAAGGTAAGCCAGGCCATTTTCATTGGGAAACGATATCTCAACCACAATCCCAATTTGTCAGCAACATCCCAAAGGGAAGACTGCTTGCGGCCATCGGATTTCTGTAACTGTTTTGCTCAATACTTAGACATATGCAGAATATAGAGGATCCCTCCCACACTTTTTCCTGAGGAGCAGTAAGTACAGAGGAAGGAACTCACAAGAGATGAAAATGAAGTCAAAACACTGGACCCCGAAATAACCCCCAATAAATGAAGTCACTACAGGACTCAGTCCAGCCTAGAGTTATGACAGGCCACACAGACTGTTCCTTTACTATAGTCCTGTCACTCAAGACATCAGGACACTCTTTCAGTATGGCCACCAGGTGAAGAGACAGGACACAAGGTACTAATCCAACAGGTGATGGTGACCTTTCACATCTATTCTACTCTGCATGAGAGAGTTCAAAAACACCTTCAACAAGCACCACCACCGTGAGCTTCCTGACCTCCTAGGAGACAGAAACTTCAACTGGTGAAAGACACCAATGTTAGGATTTCAAACACTCTACTCTTAATTACAGATGACGATTAGACTTACAACACCTACTGCTGGTAATATCAAATCTTATTCCATAATCACTATTTTTCTCCATGTCTCAGAGGATTCTGGAAGCATGCTGGCATACTCTTTGGCTTTTTCCAGTCTCCAAGGCAAACAACATGAAATAATTGTCCTCCAACTAAGTTTACTTCTCTTTCCCTTGTTTGCCAAAAATGCCACAGGGAAGAAATCAAAACAACTTAAGCATTTGCTTGAGTTTTGGGCCAAGAAAATTTTCTCCCAATTCCTTCATCGTAGCCATTTCTCTTTTGAAAAAGGCTTCTGCATGTGAAAACAAACCCAGACAGGACTCCATCTTGGCGGATTCTGAAAGCTTAGTTCCTATGTGTAGTGTAACACAGTCTACACACTGCTTCTTTCTGCAACGCACCCTCACCTTGACATTGGCTGAGCCAGACCTCCCAAGGAGCTAGCACTAAAAGCCATGCTCAGGCCACAGTAGCACAGGACCCACAGGGACCGCTCTAAGTTTTTCAACAGATTAAACTATGGACTGCATCCAAGGGGAGGAGGGGAGGCAGAATGAAAGGAAATGAAAACAAGTTCAGCTACTGTCAGTGCACCTGTGAAAACCAATGCTGTAGGCTCCAGCCAGAGGGCCTGGATTGTGAATTCTAGGTTCCCTGTAACTCAACATGTCTCAACCTCAACTTCCTTAACTATTAATTATCAAACAGCAGCACACTTCAGAGACTAGATGATTAAGCAGCAAGTGTTGAAAATAAAATGAGCTGTATAAGCCCGGCATGGTGGCGCACGCCTTCAATCCCAGCACTAGGGAGGATGAGGTACCACCCTGAGTTCGAGGCAACCTGGATCTACAGAGAGTTCCAAGTCAGCATGAACTAGAATGAGAACCCATCTTGGGGTGGTGGTGGGGGTGCATATAATAAGGAAATGAGAAGCTTTGAGTGGGTATGACTTCACAAAGCAAATAAAATTTTAAAAACCTTATCACAAATTACAATTCCACACACTATAGGCCTTTTAATTTAATATTTTAGCATTTGTCATCAAATATTGTTTGGGCTTCTGGCATCATCTCATACTAACCCTTCTTTCTGTAATTTTCATCTCAATATCTAAGTGAAACCAACTTCAACCCACTAATCTCTCAAAAACTGCTAATCTCAGGCTGGAGAGAGGGTTTAGCTGTTAAGGTGTTTGCCTGCAAAGCAGAAGGACCCAAGTTCAATTCCCTAGTACCCATGTAAAGCCAGGTGTACAAGGTGGTGCATAGTTCTGGAGTTTGTTTGCAGTGGCTGGAATCTGTCTCTGTCTCTCTCTTTCTCAAATAAATATTTTTTTTAAAAAAACAGCTAATCTCTCCAACCTCCTGCAAGTTACATACTGTTCTACTCCTGTAGTGTTCTGTACGTGAACTCCACAGTGTAATGAGGTGCCCTAACGTTACTACAGAATTGGCTCCTGGTTATAAGGAATGGTCCTGCGGCTCTACTGATCCAGTATCTTCCAGTAAAGGAGAAACCATGGGTGATGAGTGCTATTTATGAATGAGTGAGTGAATGAATGAATGCACTGTCCCTTTGTATCCAACTTTCTAAAGGGGGAGGGGAGACAACCATCCTTTAAAGTGATTTATATTTTTAACCCAGATGGCATTACGTTAAATTTTTCATGTAGAAATTTTTAATGTGTATACACTGTCAACCACAAGCTGTATTTCCACATAATACTTACTGGCTGGAACAATGAAGTCTCCATGTAACTCATAGGTCATAAGTGGCTCAGGAAGACTCCTGCCCAAAAAAAAAAAAAAAAAAAAAAAAAGCTCAGAATTATCAAATCATTTTTTTAAGAAAATATCAGTGTCAAATTGGCTACAGCAAATGAATCCAAGCAAGTCACTTCTGAGTTTGTTTATAAAGTGATATCAAATTAGGTGTGCATTTCTCAATGGATAAAACTTCCCTAGGGAACGCCTTTATAAGAAATATATAAATCAAACGATCAGTTTACTACTACTTGTAGCGGACACTACTAAAGTTTAAGCAACCACAAATGCCTATCAGATTTAAGCACACAGTATTTCAAATGTAATCTTAGAAAGTACCTTTAAACATCGGCTTTACATATACGACTAACATAATATAAAATATTTTGCCTGAACAAATATAAGCATTGGGCTTTGAAAACCTAGTTGAAAGTCTACAGCTGAGAAGGTCATAGACCCTAGCGGGGAAGCTCCTACTGTCGTTTGACTAAATGGATACGTTGTATTCATCCAACTGCCCTATGAATGTTTACATTATATGTATGTCCTTAGAGTAATGCTGATCAGAGAAACTACTTTATGCAGAAGGCAGTGGAGATGGGGGAGACTCAGAACTCATCAACGAGTGTCTGCTGAGGGCTCAATGCCAATGAAACACCTCTGTCCTACCTTCAAGGCTCAGGAAGACTGAGGAAGAAGTGGCCAAGGATGGGAAGAACTATGGGACACAATCCACCCGATAGGACGCGCCACATTCATGATCCCGTAGTGGCTGTTGTTCCCTCAACAAGACCTGCACAGCTGGGGACGAGGCTCAATGGTCGAATGCTTGCCTAGTCCCCAGAACCACAAAACAAGACCTACACAACACTGAGCCCATCAACACTGCAGAATGGATGAGGGAAAAAATAAAAAACTAAAAAAACTAAAAAAACTAAAATTAGAAGACAGAGTAGATGGGGGAAAGGGGTTCAATGGAGGGAATATGAAAGAAGGCACCAGGAAGAGAAATGATCAAATTACATCAGGTTCATATATGAAATTTCTAAGTTAAAAAGTTTAGTAAATGATGTTAAGTATAGAGAAAACATGAAATAAACTTAACACCTCTATTAAATAGCTCTATCAAAAATAATTTATGAGGCTGGAGAGATGACTTAGCGGTTACGACCTTTGTCTGCAAAGCAGAAGGACCTGAGTTCGGGCTGGAGAGACAGCTCAGTGGTTAAGGCACTTGCCTCCAGTGCCTAAGGCCCCAGGTTCAATTCCCCAGGTCCCACATAAGCCAGACCCACAAGGTGGTGGTCCTGGTGTGCTCTTTCTCTCTCCTCTCTCTCTCTCTCTCTCTCTCTCTCTCTCTCTCTCTCTCTGTATCTCTCTCTGTATCTCTCTCTCTGTATCTCTCTGCTTGAAAATGAATAAAATATTAAAATTTAAAAAAAGAAGGGACCTGAGTTCAATTCCCCAGTACCCATGTAAAGCCAGATGCACAAAGTGGTGCATGTGTCTGGAGTTTGTTTTAGTGGC
>PVHP010055573.1:0-10062 GCA_004024765.1 Zapus hudsonius
GCCAGTGTTTGGCACACCTTCCTGCCGCTGTTTGCAGTGCTGTGGCAGAGGTGATGTCCAGCCCTCTGCTCATGCCATCGTTTGCCCTGCCAGAATGGAGTCTCCCCTCGAGTCCGTAAGCCAAATAAACCCATTCCTCCACAAGCCGCTTTTGTTTGGGTTCTTTCTGGGCAGCAACTAGAAAGCTGACCGCAACAGTCCCACATAGGATGGCACACTTTACATGTGTCATCAAAACTCAACCACCCTCTTCAAACAGCCCTATTATGAATCCTACAGGAGAGAAAGCTAATAGTTTGCGAAGGTGCTGGGATTTTTATAAATATTTCCCTGACCCCTGACACTGTTTCTTTTCTCATATGAAACTTGGTTTTGTCTTAAATTTAGCTGTGTTTAGTGACATTCGGCTCTTGACTCAGTGCAACCCATCAGTCGTGAGTGGCAGAGACATAGGAAGTCATGTTGTCACCCTTTTCTAAAACCCAAAGCTGGTGACAGCATTGTTTAAACACTCTTGCTAACACAGGGCTCAGAGGACACTCCCACCCAAGAGACTAGCACGCATTCTGCCATAGGCTCTGAGTCTAGTGAGGGTTATGTCCAGGGAAGCCTACCTGACTGAAAAGAAAATGAAATTTAAGAACATGTACCTGAATTAAATGGAAACTAATATTAACGCTGTGCTTGGTAGAAATGGCTCAGCTTTTGCTAGGTGCACCTGGGGGTCCTGCAAAACAGCCAATTCAGGACCTCGGGAGAGATGATGGTGTTTCCTCAACTTTGGTCTTATTCACAACAGCCACACATGTGTAGACCACACCAAATTTAGCTTCCATGTTTATTCATAAAAGCAAGTGAATAGTAAATAGACTTTTAGAACTAGAAGGACATATGGCCTTATTCTTAATGGCCTGAATGTTTCATTGCCCAGAGAATGAGCATATATAGGTGTAGTGGTTTGAATCAGGTGTCCCCCATTGATTCGTGTGTTCCGAGTGGTGCTTCCTCTGATGGTGGCAAGTGCTCTGAGCGTCTATCCCAAGTCCAAATGGCTTTCATAGAGCACATGGGAGCTTTCTTGATAGTATTAAGTTTTGGTGGGAAATAATTCTTTTTACCCGAGGCTTTGCTCCAAATCTAAAGCCTTACAACACAGGCACAACAAGAGATCTCATGCGAGCACTCATTCCAGCTGAAAATGATGTCGGATGAAACATCCACTCTGAACTAGCTCCAGGGTAATAAGGAGATGAGTACTGATTGACTTCAGATTTGAACAGAACAAAGCAGACCGTGGACCATGGATGGGGTAGAGAGTGCTTCAAGGACACCTACAAAATATCTTGTCTATAACAACTTTATTGTGTAACCTCTAAAATTTTTAAATTCATGGTAAATCAAACTCACAGAACATGACCTTAATTTCTTTGTAGGAAGTCAGACAGTTCCTGGGTTTGTGGAAGTTTAACAGTTCTTCCAAACCCCTTACCACATGCACGCACACACACACACACACACACACACACACACACACACACACACACACACACACCTTTACTCTCTTCCTCAAGAGTGAGCATAGTTATGTTTCTTTTCTGTTTCTGTCAAAAAAAATGGATTGTTAAAATGTTATAAATCACACTAGCCACTCAGCTAGATGAGGAGGCACACATTCCTATCAGTTCTTTTAAATATTTCCAGATAGATCCCAAGTATTAATAAGCATTTATTTACATATTGTATACAAACATTATTATACTGTATTTAATCTATTCAACTGTCTTTGATTCACATCCAGCTGACAATCTTCTTATCATTAAGAATAACACAATCTCTTTTTATTGGTTGTATAATTTATTTAACTGTCTTACTGAAGATAACTCAGATTGATTTTTGAACTTTAAAGTTATTCTACAAAGCCATGTAAATAGGGAACATGAGAAGTCTCCAGAAGTGCCATTTTGAGATCAAATTTCGTAATTTTGATCTATATTCTAAATCTCTCTGCAAAGAGATGGTTCTCATTTGAGTTTTGTCTAGAATTTTCTAATACTTCCCTCTCTCACTTGCCAGTTCCCCTCAACTCTGTTTGTAATGCTGATGGTATTGAATGAAAAGTGCTTGCTCACCCTTGATAAGCATGGTGTTATTAAACTGGAGTTTATAATAGGACAGGTAATATGTATTATTTACTTATGGTTAATACACTTCAAAATATTTCTGTTTCCTTTTATGTATCATTTATATCCTACTTTTCCCCTGGCTACTCTGGGCCTCTAGACTGCTCATATCCAAGGACTTTGAGAAGAAAGGAACAGGAATTTGCTTAATAGGTAGGTAAGTTTGATTTTCCAAATGAAGACCATTATATGGATGGCAGGTACCCAAAAATATGATTTACTTAATGCCACCGAACTATATAATTGTATAAATAACATGATGAAGATAGAAGACCTTCTGTATTTTTATCCTCAAATATAAGAAAAAAATCAGGGTTGTTTTGATATATTTGGCTCGTGGATTTATTTTTCACATTTGGGTAATCTGTATATTGAAGTTTTTAAAAATCATCTTATTTCACATTGAGGAAATTTCTACCTGACTCATTTTTACACTAGCCCTTCTTATTTTGTGGTGACACCCAAATGACCCGTCCTATGATGCTAATAATGATCTTCCTTTTAAAGCTTTTTATGTTTGCCTTGTTTCCATAGTGATGAAAGCTCTGTTTCCATGATGCTTGTGGCTTCTGGAAGGTTCTTGAGTTTCCTCTGTGTCCTCCATGGCCGTCTTGGGATGCTATGTGTCTTCTCTCCATCCTGCTCTTAGTGATGGTCGGATGGGGTCTTCTAGGATGGAGAAGTCCAGTGGCCACCAGGGGCAACTCCCTTGAGACATACACACTCCCTCCCTGCTGCCCAGTTCCATCATTGCTTCTTGCTGTTCAGCAGAACCTGGCTTTAGAGGCAGAAATGGGGTAACTCACTAGGCCTTTTGTATGCAACCTTCCAAGGAATCAGTTTGGAAGAGCCCCAGGAATGCCTCCTCACACCATTACTGTGCTATGCAGCCTTGCCCAGGGGGGTTCCTCTTGTCTGGCTTATCTGCACGTCTGGTTCTCTTGTCTTCAAGAACTACCCTCCATCTCTATTGATGAGTGGACCTCGAACTTATTTTTTGTGCTCTTATGACCTTACTATTTCAGGCATTTTTATCTGAGTAGTCAGCCAATCCACTTGAGTGATTCTGGGTAGGGACACATTTCTTCCTAGGTCAACACCACATCGCATGCTTTTAAATTAATGGTGCTGAGAGGTTCTCCACACTTGAGTGGGACACACTGAGCTATTCACAGCCGCACATGTGCAGATAGGAAAAAGGGACCCTTAGGACCAAGCAATCATGTTAGGTAAATGAAACCCACTTCTCTTGCCCTGCAAGCAGCCCCTGGAGTGCGGGCTGTTCTGCTGCTGCTGTGAGAGGAAACACTGGCAGTTTTGATGCTGGTGCCATGAAGAATCAATGCCCAGCCATGGGGCAGAGGGACATAGGCATCCTTTTGTTCAGCAGCAATTAGTGCATTCCGGTAAAGCCAGTTCTGGACAGGGGCAGAGGGAGTAGCCACAAAATGGCCTTTGTCTGAACTCCCATAAAAAAATTCCAGCCAGTGGGAGTGAACACAGACAGTCCAGAGAGTGGACTGTAGATGTCCCGGATCTTGGCTTTTACAAGTGAAAGTATTCCAGGACCTCGTGAACTGTCTGTCGAAGGAGGCGGCAAACTGATGCCTCCTCAAGAAAAGGTACCACTTTCTTGGTTGAGGATGCATTTCTTATTAAGGACTTCACAGTCCTGTGAGGTCCTTTGTCTTTAATGGCATAGAGGTAGAGAGAAAAAGACACCTTCCCCTCCTCATCTGACTACCTCGTATGTAGAAATGTGTTATTTGGCCTTTTGACTCACAGCTGAATAATTTGAAAGCTGGTTTACAGTTTGGGAATTACAGACATGTGATCCTTGCTCTCTAGCTAGGTTCCCCATTTTAAACCTGGACAAAGTAAAGATCCAGAGTCGCCAGGCTGCAGTGAATTTCGGGTCTGATCTGTCTGCCTGCCTGAATCCTCTGCCCTGGCTGCTGAGAAGAGATGTCAGCAACATGATAAGACTACCTGAGGCCAAATCTCCCCTTGTCCACCCACAGGCGATCAGAAAAGCATGTCTGGGTGCTTCACTTTCTGCCACTTTACAAGGATATTATGACAATGCGTCTGTCACAGGGCTCCAGGAGCTAAGTGAGGGAAAACGCAGCATGCTCAGAACAAGCCGTCCCTGGTTCTTAGTAGACAGTAAGTGGACAGCACTTATATCAAGAGCCACAGAGCAGGCGCCCATCCAGGAGATAACACATGCTCAGAACGAGCTTTCCAGCCGGGAAGAATTAGCCTCGATGCACTTGACTCACGTTGGGTTCATCAGAAGCTGGTCAGTAAGATGGACAGTGTATATTTTTTAAACAACTTGGGATTAATGGAGCTTGGACATCTTGATTGTTAACCCCACAGGCAGAATATGAGCAGGGGACAACATTCTAGTCTTGCTTTGCTTCCATTCAAGATGACAGGATTTGTTCCATGCCTTGAAGGCAAGTCTTGGGACCTAGAAGAGAGGCTGCCTCACTTACCAACCAGAATCATCAATGTCTCATCAGCACAAATGATAATCCTCAAATTCAGATGGAATTTTTTTTACAAACCTAGAAATAAAGACTTCTGCAACGTTGTTTCCTTGTGAACGTTCACCATGGTTTACCTTAAGGTAGGTCACCAGCCAACTACAATAAAAATGAATGAATCTATGCCAGTGAGGGATGAACGGGCAGCCTCCAACTTAACTGAGGAAGCTCCAAAATGTCCAGCCTCAAACAATAGGAAAAAAAAAACTTCAAGGCTAGGTGTGGTGACACATGCCTTTAATCCCAACATAAGGCCACCCTAAGACTACATAATGAATTCCAGATCAGCCTGGGCTACAACAAGAGCCAACCTTAAAGCAATAAAAATTAAAATAAAAAAACACTATTGCACAAAATGATACAATAAAAATAAAATACAGTAAGGAGGCACCCATTGGTCCTTCCAGGCAGTGAACTCACTTCCTGTCTGGTACAGCAGGGTTTTCAGTTTTGTCTCTGACATTCATGGTCACTGAACTTTGGCATCTAATTTAATTTTTATGAAGCTTGAACTTTTTATTTGTTTAAGGGTGGGAACAGGGTGTGGGCTTGATGCCTACCCTGGAAATCACCCCTCTAGTCTTCCCCAAACCATCTGAAATGATTCAGAATGTTGTCATCATCATCGCCAGAACTGTCATTTGTTCATTGTTACTTGGGTCCCAGCTGATCATAATATTCTTACCTGGGTCTGCAAAGGAAAACGTTTGCCGGTAAAATCAGTAAGGAAGTCACTCTTTCAGTCTACTTGAAATTATCTCATTGTAACAAAACTTTTTGTGTTGCCGGAATCAAACCCAGGGTCTCATGCATGATGGGCAAAGCCTGGACTGTACCGCTGAACTAGTCTCTGTGACAGAGCAGTTTAACACTGTTGAAGTTATCTTGGCAGACGTCAATGTTTTCATCACCCAATCAGCACGTTACCTTAACTGATATGTCTCTATTTGTTTCCTATTAATTTATGTATTTATTTATGTATTCATTTACTTACGCAGAGACAAAGTCTGTCTATGTCATCCAGGCTGACCTTGAACTCAGGATCCCCTGCCTCCACCTCCCAAGTACTGGATGACAAGCATGTACCGCCATGCCTGAGATGTGTGTCTCTTCAGAAGTACTTTATTTCCTATGCAGTCAGTCCCCTGCATCGGCAGATTATCAGCCCCTGCAGATTCAGACTAAACTGTATAGACTTTATTGTCATTAATGCCCCAAACAATTCAGTATAACAAATATATTTTATAAAGTATCATAAGATGCTTTAAGGTGTGATGCAAGCAGTCACGTGTTGGTCGTATGAAAATGCTATGCCACTTTATATAAGGCAGTTGAGGGTTGGGGTTGTGCGGGGAGACTCCGATGGAAGACCATTGCTGATTCATTAACAATAATAGAACAAACCTCACCTGGATTGTGTATCTTCCCCATAAGGTTGTCACAGCCTTCTTTCACTTAGAAAAACTGCATAGTATTTCTGCTCTATACTTGTGCACTTGTTCTAAACCAGTAAGCCATTCAAAATGAAAACAAAATTGGCACTGAATCTGTTTCCGAAAGGGCACTTATTTACAGTATTGAGGGCCAAAGTGAGGGGGCAGAACAAGGCTCCTTACATGTCAGACACTGCAAAGCTCTGCTATGCTGTGAAGCACTTAGGGGTTACAAATAAATTTTAGGAAGTAGACAATCTCAAACACAGGATCCATAGAAACTGAGGACTGACTGCCCCCAGGAGACACTGCCTGCATCCGCAGAGGCCGCAGTGCAGGTGCTGAGGGGAAGGTTTGATAACCTTGCTCACAGCCCAGCCCTGCCAGGAGCCAAGCACAGGCTGGGACTAATAAAAACGTTTACAAGGCACTCGCCACAAAAATGTGAGGCCCTGAGTTCAGATCCCCAGGACTCTAGTAAATGCCAGGACACTGGGGGATGCACACCTGCAATCCTGAGCTCAGGAGGCAGAAGCCAATTCCTATGAACTCTGGGTTCAGTGAGAGACCCTGTGGCAAGAAATAAGGTGGAACATGACAGGAGACAGCTAGCATTGACCTCTAGCCTCCATACACACATGCATGAACACCTGCACACACCACTGCACCACACACATGCACGCACTCCACACACATGCATGCACACCACACACACAGGCACGCACACCACACACACATGCACCCATACACACATGCACACACACCACACACAGGCACCCACACCACATACACGTGCAACCACACACACATGCTAAAAAAAAACACTACATGGAGTTTGGTATGAGTATTAAAAGACTTAAAATATATAAAGTGTCAAAACAATGCTTAGCACTTGAAAACTGTTTGGCACCTGTTAACTAATCGTCCTCGCCTCCCTCTCCTGTATAACTTAATGGTGGTGAAGAAAGGGGAATAATTCTCATGGAAAGAATCCCATTCTGGGATAACAACTAGCCCAGGCTGACCTGGAATTCACTATGTAGTCTCAAGGTGGTCTCAAACTCATGCAATCCTCTTACCTCTGCCTTCCGAGTGCTGGGATTAAAGGTGTGCACCACCACACCTGCTTTTGAAGTTTCTCATGTTCTGATTACAGAATGACCAAGGCACAAATCTCTCTGATCATGAACACCACTTCTGTAATAATTTATTTCCAGTGGACTTTGATATTTGATTTGCTTTTTATGAAACTTAATGTTCTGCTCACTGGACAAGTAAATAGGAGTGAGGGTAATGTTTATACCACTTGTAGTAATACCTTTAAGTCAGAGCCCAAAGTGTGGTTCACTGAGTCACACCAGGTTGTTTAATCTCTAGATAAATCTTCATAACGCCTGTTTTATGGTCTGGGCTACTCAGCAACAGAACTACCCTTCAAACACAATTTATTCACATCACAATTCAACTTTCTTAAAAATAAACTTTTTTTTAAATGTTATTTTTATTTATTACTATTTTTATTTCGTTTTGTTTTTAGGGGCAGGGTCTTGCTCTAGCCTAGGCTGACCTGGAATCCACTACATCGTCTCAGAGTGGACTCGAACTCACAGCATTCTTCCTACCTCTGCCTCCCAAGTGCTGGGAATAAAGGTGTGTACCACCACCCCTGGCTAAACTTATTTTTTTGAAGCCTGATTTTTCAAACTGAAATGTATGTTAAGAGAGCAGTTGAGAAAAGGGGAGATGAGATAATATATATATATAGCCTTATGAATAGTAATTTCAAGGATTAGTAATAATTTTGTTAATTTTAAGTGCCACTTCCTGTAGAAAAGGAGGTTTTGTCTAACAAAGTTAAATTCTTGGAGAATAAGATGGTGGTTAGTATAGGCAAGGGTGGGGATTAGAGACAGGGAGGAGTTGATCAGAAAGCCTCAGATGGAGAGGAAGAAGAGAGTTGAGCTCTACCACAGAGCAGGGTGACTAGAGTCAAGAAAAATGTATAGTTCCAGGCTGGGGAGATGGCTCTGTGGTGAAAGGCAGGCACTTGCAAAGCCTGGGTTCAATTCTCACCAAAAGCTGGATTGGAGTTCATTTGCAACAACAGCAAGAGTCCCTGGTCTGGACACACACACACACACACACATAAATAAAATATCTCACCATATACAATGGCTGGCAACAAAAGTGATAAATATTTCAAATAGCTGGATTTAATCATGGCACATAATATACACAAATCAAAACATCACATCGTATGCCAGCAATGTATAAAATTATGATTTGTAAATCAAAGAAAGTAATTCTTCATAAGAAACAGAAGAGAATTCATGAAGGTATAAGGTCATTTTGATGAACATCTGGGTTATTCATCAGTCCCTAATGACAGAGATGCCTGAGGAAGGATGGGGGAGATGTTTGTATGATCCACTAGGTTACGACACAAGTCACATACCCTCAGAACATGCACCTTGACTGTAGAAATTATGTCACTAGATCATGCAGACCAGATAGAGCAAATGTCTGACTCTACCTTGTCAGATCCAAGTCCAGTTTGCGGGTGGTGGTCCCTGCTGGGAAGCAGTGTCCACGTTCCCTCCACCCAGACACTGTTAAGACGCCACTTAGGCATTGACCCACTGGCCCTCACAACAGGCACCATCCATAGAGCAAGACTGATTCACAACGCTTGTTGCTAACAAATGTCTTTGTTCCTTAACCTCTGGCTGGAAGGTGACATATTTGAACCCAGTAGTTCCTGGTCCACTTGGTCACCATAGGACCTTAGGCATGTTTTTCTAGAAATTCATTTCTTAGCCCACATAACAGGCAACAACAGTCTCCTATAACTGGGCTGCTGTGCCCAGGACAGTGTGTGGGGAGAGCTTAGCACAGTGTGTGACAAAAGTAAGTGCTCAGTAAAATTGTTAGTTTTCATTACTGCCACTATTGTTTTGGGGGTGCCTTGTGGGTGGGGACACTGATGCTGCATTCCTGATTCGAACCAAAAACCTCAAATGGATATCCTTGATGGGAAAATAATAAGAATCCTCCCAAAGAAAAGGAGCTGACTCTTGTCAGGTAGCTTGTAGCAAAGTAAATAAAACTGCCCATCAGACTCAGGAGTGGGTCCTTATGGAAAAAAATCATTAAATAATACCTGTTGTGGTCAGCTTTCTAGTTGCTGCACAGAAAGAACCCAAACAAAAGTGGCTTGTAGAGGAATGGGTTTATTTGGCTTATGGACTCGAGGGGAGACTCCGTCCTGGCAGGGAAAACGATGGCATGAGCAGCGGGTGGACCTTCCTGCCACAGTGGCAAGAAGGTGTGCCGAAATTTTGGCAAGGGGAAGCTAGCTTATAACCCCATAAGCCTACCCCAACAACACAGCTCCATTGAGGTTGTAAAACCCAAACTGCCATCAGCTGAGGATCGATCTATCAGAACACATTCATTTGTTTGTGGGGGACACCTGGATCAAACCATGACACACCAAACGGTACAAAAATCTCCCACATACCCTAGAAATAATAATGTGTAATCTGAATGTTGTTTATTGCAGAAACACTCCTATTACATAGCAGAAAACGCAAATGGACAACAAGAAACCAAGCGCCATGATCCCCTTCTGAGATTACCCATGCCCTCGTATACATATGGATCCCCCAGGTGTTTTCCATGCAGATCTACCACAATAAAACAGATCCCAAGGCTTCCTAGTTTCTGTTATTTCATTTGATGAACTGTGTCTTGTTCCTGGTGACCTGCCAGCAGCTGCCCTGAGCACTTGTCAAAGTTTCCTGAGCCAATGAGTTTGACGTCATTCTTTTTACATTTTTTATATTGATATTTTTACGTTATTTTTACTTTACAAAATGGAAATTGATGTTTGGAGAG
>PVHP010055574.1:0-10552 GCA_004024765.1 Zapus hudsonius
GTGAACCCACAAAATCTGTGTTAAACTATATAATCCAAGCATAGAAAAGCAAGTACCTCATGTTTCTATGTATTTGAAAACTGACAAAGAAGAAATATAAAGAAAGGCTTATGGTAAAACACTGATGTCTAGGGTTTTCAAAGGTTCTGGAGTCAGGGGGAGGTGGGCCAGGGTATGGATGGATATGATGAATGTACACTGTATGCAACTATGGAAAGGGCATCCCAAACCTGATTAATACCTGCAATTCATATGTGTTGTATGATTAACAATATCTGCAACATATACATTGGGGAATGTGTATAATAAGTTAGATCATCAGTTATCAAGGAAACCTAAAGGAAAAAATTCAGAAAGGAACAAAAAAATGAGACAAGAATGGAAGAAAATTTATTGTATAGTGCCTAGAGTAACGCACACTTGCCTCGTGACTCAGCCAAACTCATTTATTACTTAGATTCCCAGGTAAAAGATCCAGATATCAAGAGCTTTGTAAAGGTTAAGGTGAAGGCTTATGACCTTCCTCTAGGTCCTGACAATGTAAATAGAAGCCACTGAGCCTCATCTCCTGACCACACAGCACCTCTCCTGCTCAGCGATCACTGCTGCTGTCCAGAAGCTTCCTTGTTAAACATGAAGAATGGGCACCCATGTGTATGCAGCTTCAAAATGCAGGGAAGTTCACATTCACAGGTTGTACTTTTAAACTATGTAGTTTAGATCCAGTGGAGAATTTCTATGACCTACCTCCTTTTTCTCATTATGCCATAGACACACTCACAGCAATGCTGCTGAGCAGCCTTTGTAAGGTTGCTCAGAGACACAATGGCAAGAAGGAAGCTATAAGTCACACCTAGCAGATGCTGCTAGCACATCATCATGCCACTGACCTCATATTATGTCCTGCACCATTTCCCTTGTAGCAGACTCCTGCTTTTGTAATAGTACTCCTTTTGGAATAAGAGCACTGAACTCTCTTCTATAACCATTCACGTTTCAAGACCACAGGTGAAAACACAAAACCAAATGTCCTGTGTAGATATGAGCTATAAATTTGCACTGTGAAATGAGTGACATATTACTGAAAATGAACAAAAACTAAGTCAAACTGTTGAAGGTTCCATTGGTTTCATTAAAAGAAGAACAAGCTCCTATAAAAACACTTTCATAGAAGAAACCTCATGAGATGTCCACAAAGAACAGCACTGTCCCCAACTATGAGCTCAAAAGAAAATAATCACAAAGCACATAAATAAGTGAACCAATGGGTGAGTAAGCAATGCAAACTTTAATGGAACCTAACATAAAAAAGTTAGGAATGATTTGTTTAATAACTATGTTTTAGTAGTTTCTATTTATTTACTAAGATCTATTTATTTGCTTATTTTTCATATCTGTTTCTGCAAGTCCTTATTATTATCAGTAGCAGTTTATAAGACCCACCCTGGTTGTGTAGGGAAAATAATACCCCCACCCCCGCAGCTCTTCTCCAACTCTGATACCACTGTTCACATTCTGATATCCAGCAGCCCCTCTTGAGGAGATCTAGTTGAGCCCTGTCCTGTGCCTGTGAACCCAATTCTTGGTCAAAAAGCCTCATGAGATGCAGGCATATTTTGGGGCTTTGCTCTCCTGCACAGTTTCCTAGCAGTTCCCTTTACCTCCAAATTTAGCTTTCTTCAGCAGACTAGAATCCCATAGTTCAGCAAAGGCCCCATGGTCTTTGAGAATTTAGTCTTATGCATGTTATTCAGGAAAATTTGCTTAGGTATGAAGTCTGTGCATGTGAAGGGAAGTTCTCAAGAGCCACTGGGCTGCATTGCCTCCACTCAGGAAAATGCTTCATGAACTTTTTCCAGTTGTATAGTGGGTTATAGGATGAGATGGTCTGGAACTAGTTCCTTATTCATGAGCCTGGAGCCTATAGCAATGTGCTTGAAAGCAAAACACCAACAAAAATATTGGTAAAACACCTAAATGCTCATTCCCATTCAATTGATAAAAATCATTTATTATACATAGTCATCTTTAAGTTCTACCCTATCTTTGAAAAGAATAACAGAAAGATGTCTAGAACATATGGATAATTTAAAAAAAAAATATACCCACAAAACTGTTTGCTACATGTTTGTATGAACTTGTACAGCCATAAAAAATCTAGAAAGAAAACCACACCTATGTGGCTTGGTGGGTTCTGGATCATTTGTGATGTGAAAAATGTAAAATTTAAAACAAAATGAAATGAGTATGTATTGGTAAATTCTTAAGGATATTCATTTTTTATTCCTTTAAAAATAGTCCTATAACTTCAGCATTCAAGGTGTCTGTAGAAGGAATATAAAACTGAACAAATTCGTAAAAGATTATTTTCTCAGCACTTTCTGGCGACTTTTTCTGAGATCCAATTTGGGCAGCCATCGCCTTTGCCCTTTCTCTGCTTTTTACTATTGTGTATATGAAATTCTTCTCCTGTGCTATTACTAGAAACAGAAATGAAGTATCCTACTGCTCCTGAAAATCTGACATGCCAATTTTCAGGGAGGATTTGAGTAGTAAACACTTGACACAATTTATTTCTCTTCAAATTGTAAGACTCAGAGTCTCCCCTGGGCCCAGGTTTGAATATTTGAAAGCTACTTTTATGTCTTTCAAAATCTTGACAAGCTTGGGATTGGGAACATGCCAGCGATCTGTCAAACTGTATCAGTCCCTCTGTCTCCAGGAGTGATGGAAACTCTAAGATGAGTTCTCAAACAGTGAGTCATTCACAGTTGACTCAAACAAAAACTCTTATCCCAAGAATTCAAAAATTCATGGTAATTGGACTTAGAAATGAAGTGAGCCACCTGATCCATTCTCCATTGCCCGTTTTCACAACAGAGGGACATGATTCTCTAGAAAATCTGGACTAAGATTTCCCTTACATAAACTATCAGGAATATACCATAAATTACAATTTCACAGAATCTCTGTACTCTGATGACAGACTGCTTTATTAATATCCTGACTCTACTAGTTTTTTGCTGTGCAAATTTGATCAGTTTAAATATCTTCTTTTTGCATCTGTTTTTTTTTTCTTGCCAGTAAAATGGAGATTATCATGGAAGTGAGTATTAAGTGATTTGCTTGTTAAAAGTATTTGGTAAAACACACACACACACACACACACACACACACACACACACACACACACACACACACCTATAACCCCCCAACCCACAGGTTGATCCAGCATCCCCACTGAGGAGGTACCAAAACAATACTTGCCCATACAATGTATCTAATTTTGAATAATAAAGATATATATATATATCTTTATTATTTATGTAAAGTATAAATGTTCAATGTGCTCATTACAAACACCTTCACCCTCAGCCACTTTGTGGTCATCATTAATAATACCATCAACTGATTACTTATGCTCTTCCACCAGTGATCCAGTAATGGTGTTCAGTTAATTGAGGATTAAATTTTCTGTCTTCAAGGATTTTATGTTCCCTGAGTTACTGTCAATCAGTAGAAATTGCTTATTTTTTATAATGAATATCAGCAATGTTCACAGCACAGTAGATTAACAGTAATGATAACCTACTTAAAGACTTTAAGTGTGTGCTTGCTAATTTCTGGTTAAATGTATAGTTCTGTAAGAATGTAAGCACGTATTATATACCATTTCATCTAAATTTAATTTTGAGACACTAGGATTAGTCAAATTGGTTATGGATCTGTCACACACTACTTTTCAGGAAACATACAGAGATCCACCTCAGATAGAGAGGGTACTAAGAAAACCAAAGAAAGGATTCTATCCAAGCCCACGTAATAACTGAATGATTTTACCCATGTAACCTACAGATACATGGGCAACACAAAGACACCCTCATCACCACAGTGTCCTACCCAGCATAGGTGATGACCCATGAATCTTGCACCTCTAGAGTCCCAAATGTTCATTTCCTATATAGAATACCTGCAGCAGAGGGAAGAAAGAGAGGTGAGTAGACTCTTAGGTGAGGCTCTCTCCCTTACTTGTGAGGAATGTTCACAGCCTCAGCACCATTACCATACATCCATCTGTACAGTTCCACTTACATCATAACTGGTGGCAGAAGTCACCGGTCACCACAGCTTCTTTGCTTCATGATCTTAGTGGTCTTGGCATTCCCAGAGGATTCCATTACAACAGGACTAAGTTTAAATTGGCCTTTTTACATATGTGTTATAAACACACACAGACACACACACAATTATTTCTATGACTGGGTTACTAAGCAGGACCTTGAGGTTTATATCTTACTTTCATTAGGCAGAAAGAGTTTCATTCACCAGAACAGGGAGAAATAGAATTCACATGCCTGCCTCTCATTCACTATAACCACGCAACTAGTATATTCAAAGGGGTGGACCTAACCAAATGCCACATGAGTCATATCATCTCTTTAAATGACTTGTTATCCACATGCTGTTCATCTGCCCTGGCCTCACACATGCAGAATAAGTAAAAGCACTAGTAGTTTGAAGTGCTGTGATTGTGATTCTTTCTGAAGAGACACTGAGGTGGTGCTTTGGACGAAGTTCCAGGAGGGAAAGGCATTACATTTCCTGTGTTTTAAAATATCTGTGTTCAGGACACCCTGAGGTGACCTGGGAGCAGAAGGAATAATAGAAGGTTGTACATGCAATTCGTAGGGTTTAATACATCACTTCTTGTATATTAAAGCAGGCTTTATGAGAGGGGGCATTTCAAATTTGTTTCTATATTCATTATAATGTTGACTTTGTTGACTCTTAATTCTGTTTATTTATTTTGCATTTTATCATTTGAAGGGCGAGGAGGAAGGGACAGCAAAGAATGTGGCAAAAGAGCAACAAGAATCAGAAGGGACTCTGTAAATGACCATTGTCTTTACACTAAGTGGAGAGCTGGGATGGGTCTGCTGACAAGTAACAGTGACACAAACTGGTCCCTGTAGAAAATCATTTCCAAGGAGTAGTATGATGAAAAAGAAGAGTAGGTACAGACAGAGAATCCAAGGACTTCCTGTGGAGAATTAGTATATTGGGACCACACATGTATGGCCTTTTAAGGGGGCATGACTTTGGGTGAGTTGAGGTACAGTGAAAGACTGTGAAAGAGTGAATGTGTCTTCTAATTTCCAGGTTTGGGGAATCTAATTTGGCCAGATTTTTGGCCCAGAGTGGAGGCCTTGAGGTTAAACAAAGGTAACTCAGACTTGTAGTGAGCAAGAGTTTGATTACAACTATAACTAGGGAGAACTCCTACTTGCTTTTCATAGATTCAGTTGGATCGAATACAAAGGCAGGGAAGGGTGGTCACTGAACAGAGATTCCCTCAAAGATTGCCTGAATGATGGCGATGAATGAGTTGGTTAGGGGAGGCCTGACTGATCAAATGGACCATAAGAATGGTTCTTTGGGACTTTCTGGATCTTTGTTGGTATATTTTTTAGCCTCAGCTGATCTGGAGTGAAATAGGGTTACATTCTCAATGTGATCATGGGTCATTTCTCTAAGTTCTTACAATTACCAAGTTTTTTTATCATTACCTGTTTTATAGATCCTATTGCATACATGAGATAATTATTACAGCCCTCCCTATCTGAACCTCTGTCTTGGTAAGTTCACCCAATATCTGTGTTTTTTCCAAGAAGGGCCTCCTGGGGATGTTTGTCATGGGCACCTCAGTCCATTGCTCAGGCAGTGACCAAATGTAGGCATTTTCTTCATTGGTATAACAAGAAGTTAAAATAAAGTAAAATAGTTATTAGCTCAATGGAGACTTTGAGGTCCTGAAATCCTTTAATATTAGCTAAAAGTTTCCTCACTAAAAGAGCTAAATTTTGTTTCTATCTGGATAAGTTCAAAGCACAGGGAAACGAATATGAACTTCGATAGTGCACAATTTCCCATTGCTTATCTCACCACAGGAATATAGGCCTTCTATGGTGGTAAGAAAGACTGTCCTTGAGTGGTCACAGAGGGTGAGGTGCCAGAGGTCTCTGGATGCAGAGGAAAGGATGAAGCACCCTGAGATGGTGAGCTTGGAATAGAATCAGTAGGCTGATGTGAGAGAAATGATGTCATCCAGAATGCCTTGTCCTTCTGAAGGCTCTGAGGAAGGGCCCAAGCACAGGTGGGAGATTTTAGGTGATTTGGATCTTGAAAAAGAGTCACAAGAACCTGAGAAATAAGGAATCTTTGTACACTTAGGTTGTGACAAAACAAGTCAAGCTGGAGAGCAGTATAGTAGCCAAGTGTATTATTGTTCTAGGCCATGTCTTCTGTCTGGAAGCTTACACTCTGGTTAACAAAACACATTTCTTACAGTAGGTCTGAGAATAAAATTTATTCAAGTTCTTTAGAATATATCCAAATTATAAATCTGAAGGGTTAGAAATGATATGTCCTATTTTAAGACAGGGGCTCAGTGACCCGATTCCTAACAGTGTCATTCCAGAAGAAAAATGTCTAAGGTGTACACCAGGAGACTGAAAGGGCAGAGTTCCCTATCTTTCTTAAAGAACATTCACTCAGACTAGGTATCTTCAAAGTACCCGAGGTACAAGTGTAAAACAGGACACCCCTCCTTACCAAAGGTAAGGAGAAATGGGCTGAAAGGGAGCCACTGTGTAAAGCAGTAGGGATGTTTTGGGAACTCTGCAATATCAAAGGCAGGGTAGAGATGCTGAGTGGTAAGAGCAAAGTTGACATGGTTGAGATTTATTGCTGGCACTGCTAAGACTGAGTGAGGCGGTGGTTACTCTCTGCCACCATGTGAAGAGCAAAGGAGTTCCTGATCTTTGGAGCAGATGCTTTCTGGAACACTTGCTTTGTGGACTTCCCTTTGGGAACCTGCTCTGGATTTAGGTTTCTCAGTGATGGCTTTCTCTCCATAGGCATGATTTCCACTGCCTACATTACAAAAGTGATACCAAATAATACTCATTTATGTTTTATTTTGAAATTACTCCCTGGGTTCCAATTCCTCAAATATATTTCTTAAAAAGACAGATATGAAACCAATTAAATTTCCTGGTATTCAAAGATTTAGTGAGCCAAATATTATTTGTTGCTTGTTACAATATTTTTCTCATAGTTTTTGCATAAAAATTCTTCCAAGTAAGAGATACAGTGTTGTCTAGGGATTTAGCCAGACAATATACACTATCACTACTTCACTTCAGCAACATGAAAATGAATATTTATTCCATGGTCATTTGGACAGAATTATCTAGAGAAAATATTCTTTCCTTATCTAAGCAAGTAATCTTACATCAGCCCTCTATTTAAATCAGACTATCAAGTTATTGTAGAAATTTCCCTTAGTTGAATTTGCATGTATGACATGGATATATGTGTAAAAATCACATAGTCCTTCTGTCATTATATAATCTTGCTCATAGACATGAATGGCAATAAGAACTCTTGCCTCTTAACCTACTTCCTCTGATGGAAACATATTTCAGGGGCTGGGAGAAGGCTTGATGTATACAGAACTTGCAGCACCGGGATGAGGATAGCAGTAATATCCCCAGCACCCATATAAATGCTAGGTGGTTGTGATGGCCTATCTATAATCCCAGCACTCAGGAAGCAGAGACGGGAGATGCCTGGAGAAAGTTGATTATGTGACCTAGCTGACTACACCTCAGTATATAAGGTAGAGAGCCACCAAAGAAAATAACTTGACATCAAATCAACCTCTAGCCTTCACATGTGGGGACACTATATATATGGTGTATGTGTGTATATTATGTATATGTAAATATATATACATATATATGTGTGTGTATAATTATATATATATGCCTTGTGTAATGTATCATTTCTGAATTTTTATATACAACTTTAACTGTTCTTATCTTCTGCTTATAAATCTCCATCTAATGAGAGAGGCAAAGAACATAAGACACATATGTAATTAGGAAGCTTAAACTTAATAAAAAAATCATTGATGCTATGGGGGACATACATTCACATTAAAACTACTAAAGTCTATATCTATCCCCCATAAACTCATGATCATCTAGCAATGTAAATAGCATTAACTCCAACATCAAAGATCCCCTAGTCTTTACCAACTTTAAAAATGTTCCAAAATTCAAAGTGTCATGTGAGATTCAAGACTGTCTAATGCTTGTGAGCTCTGTAAAATCAAAACACAAGTTACATACTGCCAACACATAACAGCCAAAGAAAACTTTTTCATTGCAAAAACAGAACAACCAGAGCCTGGACCAATGCAAAATCTATATCCAGTACGTACCTCAAACATCTGCCATTCAAGTCCAACATCTATAACCAATGATAAAGGCCTGTGAATAGCAATTCTGCCCCTCCAGTTGGGTTGAGCAGCCCAGGGAAAATTCCATCCAGAGCCAGACAGCAGAATGTTAGCCATTGTGCAGTCCTGGTACATCCAAAACATCTTTATGTCTACACTGCAAACCACAATTCATCTTTACAGCTCCATACAATGGCCTGACTTTCCCTCCAATACAGAGATTTCAGCCCTGCTTCCCATGCCACATCTCAGAAGTGACTTCTGAAACCAGTTCATCTGCATACAATAATAGCCTTACTGCCTGCCATACAGAATTTCAAACTTTCTTCACTTGGCCACATATTAGTGGCTTCTGGGAACTGTGTGTGCATCATGACATTGACATATCTTCCTGGATTTTTCATGCTTCTGAAGTCAGTACTAGGTGTGCAGCATATCCAAATTTAAAAACACAGAGGGGGAATAAATCTTGACATTGAAGAGCAGGGTATTCCTTCACCAGTCTTCCTTCAACACACACCATTTCATTTGGTCATCCTCAGGGCATTGTTTCCATTAATTCAATGAAAAACAGTTGTCCAACCCTTATTGGTGCTAATCAACTTCACAATTGTACCTTAAGTAGCCTAAATCCATTCTCCATGCCTGTACCTTTAAACTTGCTTGGAAAAAAAAAACTTTTAATGCCACAATTTCCTAGGCATTTAGAATATTCAAACTCTCATCACCGTAGCCCATCCACCTCTATTCCCAGCACTTCAAGGAGTCTCCAGTACAAAGTACCTAGTTCTGCCACATTCCTCCAACAAATACATTCCAAAAGACTAAAACCCACAGAGTTAGATTGATCAAACCAACAACCCCACTTCTCTGCACCAATTTTACTGTCACAGTTATTTTTTCATTGCTTAGGAAACATCTTACCTGACACAGCTTTTGGGAGGTAAGAGTTTATTTTAGGCTTACAGAATCCAGGGAAATTTCTACCACAGCAGAAGAAGCTGGCTCATTTCCATAGACCCATAACAGAGAAAAATCACCAACAGCCAGCAAACAGGAACAGCACAAACACTTCAACTCACACTCTGTATAACTGGTAAATTTAGACTAAAAGATCTGTCCCCAGTGATACCTCTTCTAATTAGCTGCTGGAGACTTAAGCAGGAGGCTTAACCTTAATCAAAAATCCCTGAGGCTAGGGGACATGCATTCAAATTCAAAACCCCTGCGACTGTTTTTGTCTGGAACTGTGTGTGCATCATGACATAGCTTCCTGGAGTTTTCATGCTTCCAAAATCAGTACCAGGTGTGCAGCATAGCCAATACTTTTGTCTCTCTAAAGTCTAGAAATTAAAAAGATAAATTAATCAAGTCAATTTTATAATGAATAATTCAGTTTCTCAGATCCTAGGACTTACTCTTTAAAAAATACCTTTATTATGATACATTGTATGAGCAAATCTTGTGAACGTGTCCCTGATTCCCTCCTCTCTGTCCCCTACGCACTGGGGTCCTTCCTAGGTGAGCATTCTGGATCTGTCCGTAGGATAGGGAGTTAGGGACTGCACCAGAAGTAGCCAGTTTTTTTTTTCTTCCCCCATATGTATTGTTGCTGAGGGGGCAATGACTCTGGGTATTATCTCCCACCATGGCCCTTACATTCTATCTGCCCCATCTTCTACTCAGTTCCCTGAGTGTGCGTGAGTTTTGAATCAGCTTTGTTGTTGAGATCTTAAGTATCTCTGGATCTTTGCCCAGGTTTGTGATGGGTATTGTTGGTGTCTGTCTCCACTGACCTTTCATGGATTATCAGACTTGCTGTGGTGATTGGTCTCCTGTTTGTCTCCTCACTTTCTTATAGGTTTCATTTAGGCCCTGTGTGAAGGCTAGGTGTGGTTTGTCTCCTGCCAGGATGTCAGCCATCATCCAATGTCTTATTGGTGGACTTACTTATTCAATATTTCACAGAATTATGAAAAGAAGTATCCCTTAGTCATTTAATAGTTAATGAAAATTTCAAAGTACAAAAACAAATTGAAAAGTAATGGTGTCCTTATAAAGAAAATCTAAAAATTATAGAGTATTTCCTGTTGCTTTGTAGGGGCTGAATTGAAATAAATTTAATTAGTACCAACAATGCCTCTTTCTGTTTCTAATCTCATCTTGACCTAATTACATAAAGGAGAAAACAAATGGACCTGACATTCCTAAACATTCTTTCCTTTATAAATGAAAGCCCTGTTGACC
>PVHP010055575.1:0-10137 GCA_004024765.1 Zapus hudsonius
TAGAAAGCACCCTGAAGACATGCACAATCTTGAGCAGGGGCTTGGCTCAGGCCCTGGGTTCAATCCCAATCACTGCAAAATAATAAATGATTAATAATAATAAATAGAAGAAAAAAATAAATGAGCAGAGGCAAAAACAGGGAGGAAAGAAGCTAGAAGTGGCAGCAGGCAAAGATAAAACAGAAAGTTTGCCTAATTCATGGCTTCAACCAAGGGCATTCATTACATTGCCCTATAACAACAGAAATCTATGTAGCCAGTCCTCAACTCAGGATGGTTCCATTTACAAACCTTGCAATGGCTCAAAGATTCAGTATAGAAATTTAATTTGGATTTTTAATTTTTATCTTTTCCCACACTAGTAACAAATAGTCCACTCCTTTTTAGTTTTTTTTAATATTTTATTTATTTATTTCAGAGAGAGAGAGAGAGAGAGAGAGAGAGAGAGAGAGAGAGAGAGAGAGAGAGAGAGAATGGGCCTGCCAGGACCTCTAGCCACTGCGAATGAACTCCAGATGCATGCAACCTTGTGCATCTGGCTTTATGTGGGCACTGGGGAATTTGAACTCAGGTCCTTCTGCTTTACAGGTGAGTACCTTAACCTCTGAGCCATCCCTCCAGCCCACCTTTTTAGTTTTTTAAAAAATATTTATTTATTTGCAAGGACAGCATGAGTGAGAGAGAGAGAAAGAGGCACTCCAGGGCCTCTTGCCACTGTAAACAAAGTCCAGACATAAGCACCACTTTGTGCATCTGGCTTTATGTGGGTACTGGGGAATCAACCCCAGGCCTCAGGTTTTGCAAGCAAGCACTTTTACTGCTGAGCCATCTCTCCAGCCCCCTTTTTTTAGTTTGAAATAGGATCTCATTATATAGTGTAAGCTGGCCTCAAACTCAATATCCTCTTGCCTCAGCCTTCCAAGCGCTGGAATCTTAAGCATGTGCCATCATAACCCTCTAGAGCACTGTTCCCATGTTGGGCAGTGCAGTGATCCATAGATCCTGGTCAGTCATGCTATCACCAGGAGAGAGAAAAATATTCCACAGTGTTGCTGAGTTATGATGTCCCATGGGTTAGGGTGTTAAATGCATTTTCAACCTAGGATATTTTCAACTTATAGTAGGTTTGCCAAGACATCAGAAGGCATTTGTGTTCATCCGTCATCATTTTACTCATTCATTTATTGACTTCCATTGAGTATGTCAGAAGTCAAAGTGCAAGGCAGGGCTGGGCATGTAGCTCAGTTGGTAGAGTGCTTGCATTCATAAAGCCCTAAATTTAATCCTCAGCACTGCATAAAACTGGGTGTGCAAAAAAAAAAAGATGATAAACAGATCTGTACCAGGTGGACAAGGCCTCTTGGTAAGGCTGTTCATCTCTCCTGAACTTCCAGGTTCCTCTCCTAGTAAGCCTCCCCTAGCTTCAGGTTTCAGCCTGAGGGGAGACCCCCAACCTCTACTCTCACAGGGACTCTCCCCCCCCTCCAGCTTCCCACATGGCATGAGCTCTCTGCACTTTCTTCTCTTTCTTCTCTAAATCCCTTTTCATGTTCCAGGGCGCATGTTTGTCTCCCATATGGGTTCGTGGACCACATGGGTGTACCCCTTTTTCCTTCCTTAGTTCATGAACTCTTCCACTCCCTCATATCCCTGATACTTCTGAATAAAAAATGCAATGGTTTTTATATTGAAAAAAATCTGGGTATGGCATTGCACATATCTAATCCCAGCATTTAGGATATGGAGGAAGGAGGATCAGGAGTTCAAGGCCATCCTGTGCATGAGTCCAGTCTGTGTTACAGGAGATCCTGTCTCAAAAAAAAAAAAAAAAGGAAGGAAGGAAGGAAGAAACAAAGAAAGAAAGATAGAAAGGAAAGGAAAAGAAAAGAAATAAGGAGATGGATAAACCCAGCAGTACAAAGCACAACTTGCAAACTGCCATTGGCAAAATAGAGCCATCAGTGTAAGCAGTGTCACTTAGTTAGAGGTCACTGCCACTCACTCCCCTCTCCAGTCCTGCTGCCCCCTTCTGCCTTGATGCTTACAGGGAGATGCCAGAATCCCTGCCTTTGAGCATCTCCCTGACACCCACCTTCCTGTTCTACTGACAAAGCTGGAACATCTTGAGGTTGTTCCTCTCTCCAGGTGCTCAGCAGCCTTTGGCCAGGACCAGTGCCCAGACTCCCAGCTTTTGCTTGCAGCCATCAACCTGTCTACCCCTAGAACTCAGCCTAGGAAGAGAAGAGCCATCCCCTAAGCAGGAGGGGGTGGAGCTGGAGGACGCTGATGACTCAGCCCAGTGAGCAGGCTGGACTTAACCTGTTGGAGGGAGATAAGGGCACCTCCCAGCCTCTCACACCCCTTTCCCTCCCTTTCCTTCCTTCCCTCCCTTCCCCAAATATTATTCCTGGAAATATGGCTTTCCTTTTTGCTTATTTTGTGTGGGCAAAAAAGAAAGGGGCAGAAGCATGGTCTGGAGGTGTCTGAGGAAGCCCAGGGTAGGAAGGGGTGGCCGCGGTGTTCTGCACTGACCATTGTGTATGCCTCTGGTCACATCTGCTCTCCAGGCTAAGAGACCCCCGCCTGGTGGATCATCAAGATCGCCTGCAGGCTCTCTCCAGGCCCACTACTTACGGCAGGGCTGTTTACTGCACAGAAGAGCAAAGGGCCAAGTGCAATTCAGGTCCCACCAGGCAAGGTATGCCTCCAACAGGGCGGTGTTCTCCCAAGGGGGTGGCGTCCTCCTAACCTACATGTTCCGCACATTTGCCAGGTCCCATCTCAGCAGGACTGCAGGGACTTTTCTACTTCAGGAAAGGTAGCTGTTAGGGTTACCTGGTCCCTGGCAGCCCCACCAAACTAGCTCAGGCACCCCCTAATGGTGCAAAGCAGAAAAAGGAGATATATTCAATGTGGCAACCTGGGGCAGAGTAACAAGAGGTGCAGTGACTCCCCAAGTTCATCTTTGGGGTCCTAACATGATGTTCAGGGTTCAGTAGAAGGTAAGAGCTAAGCATAACCAATCAGTGTTGGTCAACATGTGGTCCCTCCCGTCATCATCATGGGCTCAGCTCCAGTCTATAGTGAGGTGGTCTGCAAGTTCTCAGCCCTGGGAAATCTCTTCCTGGAGGACTAACTTCCCCCTGGCTGGCACCAAGGTCCTGACCTCTTCCTTCTCCCAATATGATTTCTGACCAGGCCAGTTACAGAGCCATGTCTGTTCCCTAGGCCATTTTGTTACCTGGGTTGGGGAATCTTTATTCTAAGAAATCTCTTATAACCTAGATAGAAGCTATGCAGGAAAAGAGGAAAAAAATCTCTTCAGTTGGTTCAGGAGGTGAGCTGGCTTGGGGTGCCTGGGAAATCCCCAGTGTAAGGAAATTGAGACAGAAGGTGCACCGGACTCGGGCTCACTCAGACAAGGATTGCCTTTATTCAGCAATGAGTGGTTCCCTGTTGAAAGCTTTTAGGAGGGTATTTAAGGATTTTGCAGATAGTTTTCCTGGGGCTGGGACTCCTTACAATAAGCGACCATATAAATGTTGCTTGTGCTGGTGTTCTTTTTAAAAGGAGCTTATCAGAGAGAGAATCCTTCAGATATGTAAAACATTCTCTCAGGTACTTTGAGGTGTTATCTTGGATGCGATCCTGTGTAAAAGCATTTTTCCAGGCTCAGGGAGCTGTATTTTCCTTTCACCCAGCACCTCATCCTTATTCGGGCAAGATCGACCCTCTGCTGAGAAGCCCCGAGAATTCAGGGACCCTGCTATTCCCGGGTGCTCTGGCTGGCAGGCCAGCAGCCGGTCCCACCCAGCCTCCAGCTGCACCCTGAGGTTGGCAGGAGCACGTCCCTGGGGTGCTCCCCACGCAGCCAGCCCCGTCCTGGGAAGGCCTGCTGCTAGGTGGAGCAGTTTGCTGGGGAAATGAGGTGAATGGGGTGAAAGCATCCCCAACAGTCCCCAGCGCAGAACTGGACCTAAGAGGTATGGGAGGGTAAAGACGCCTGCAGACTCCTGGGGCCGCCCCTTTATGGAAGCCCTGGCACACCCCACGGCTCTGCGCAGGAATTCCCAGAGAGCTTGTCCCGGGATCGCTGAGACTTCCCACGCTCTCCCTCCCGCGGGGCCCCACGACGCGAGATTTCAGGAGGCGCGCGCCTCCAAGCCATGCGTGCAAGACCGGGCCGGGAGCGCGGGGCCACCTGAAATCTTGCACCAGCCGGGCTGGTGAGAAGTCTCAATTAACCAGGCTTTTGATCCCCCGCAGGAGGCCCGCCCACTCGATTCTGATCCTTGCGGGCTCTTAGAAGTCCTTCTCCAAAGCTTCCAGGGAAGGCACTCTCTCGTTTGAAGATCAGAAATGGAGGGCTTTCCTGTGCAATTAAGGATGTTTTCGAGTCAATGCAGAAACACCAAACAGCTGAGGGAACAGGCTTTGGATCAGCCCTTGGCGGAGTGCAAATCTGGCTCCAGGTCTGTGCTGAGCCTGGGACTTGCGTTTCTGACAAGCTCTTAGGTAACGCTGAGGCCATAGGTCAGGGCCACACCTTGAATGCCATTGGTTAACTATGGGCACAGTTTTCAACTCCAGTAAAGGAGACCATCAAACTTGAACCAGCCGCGTAAATTGCAGGGTCTGGCACAAACTGAAAGAGCCTGCCTCTAGTTCTGAATGGCCAAGAAGGGGCAGCAGAGCCTTGGTGTGGTGGCACTTGCCTGCAAGTCTAGTACTTGGGAGGCAGAGGTGGAGAATCATGAGTTTGAGGCCAGCAAAACAAAAACAAGCAGCAACAAGCAAGGATGCAGACACTGGAGAGATAGATGGCTCAGGGGTTAAGGCATCTGCTTGCAAAGTCTATAGGCCAGGGTTCGATTCTCCAGTATCCACATAATGCGCATCTGGAGTTCATATGCAATGGCAAGATACCCTGGCATTCTCTCTCTCTCTCTCTCTGTCTCTCTCTCTCTCTGTCTCTCTCCTTGCAAATATATGAAAGAAGAAAGAGAGAGGGAGAGAGAGAGAAGGAAGAAAGGAAAGAAGGAAGGAGAAAGAGAAGAAAAGACCCTAGCCCTGGGGAGGCAGAGGTAGGAGGATTGCCTGAGACTACATAGTCTGGACTAGAGAGAGACCCTACCTCAACAAAACAAAAAAGTGGGGCAGGGGTGGGGTTGAGGGGGGTTGAGACCCTTCAAAACACAGGAACTCTGCCTGAACTTCCTAAAGTTATTTAGATGTCTAAACAGTTGATCATGTACAGCACTAAGTTCAGCATGCATATTCTGAGCGTCAGTGCTCGGCCCCAGACAGCCTTTCCCTGAATATCTGGAATACTTGATTGTGAGCTTACCACAGACCAGCACTTTATTTTACAAAGGAGGAAACAGCCCTGTGACAGGATCTAGAAGAATCAATGTTGGGGGGGGTGTAACCAAATGCAAAGGGGTTGCATCTTGATGAGTGCAAAGCCTAAACACAGCCAAAGCATGAAAGCATAGAGAGAAAGATTTATTACCTATCGCCTAAGTGTGGTTTACTAAGCAATGTCCTCCTCAAAGGAAGCATGAGGATTTTATTGGGAAAGCCTATACACATTCATGTGGGGGTTGGCCCATTCCTGAGTATAGTCGATTTAAAGTCATAACTTAAGGACAGATAGTAGACACATTTGGGGACATGTTCAGCTCAAGGTCATCAAGCATCTGTTTAAAAGATTAAAATGTTGGACAGGAATATTCCTAGGCATGGCTCAGTTTGCATCATAAACTTTCACCTGAACATAAAAGAAAGGATACTTTGAAGATGTGTTCATATAGGCATTTGCCCCTGAAGTTGCTGACTTCCCTTGGCAGCTAAAAGGGCTACTTGTCACACTTATGTCCCCAGTAGGGACTGGAGGGTTTTTCCTTTTGTGCTTCTAATTGGGCAAAAACAAGAGGTACTAACAGCTAGCAGGTAGCCCCGCTTCTCTGAGAAGTGTCAGGGAGAAGCCAGGTGTGGTGATGCATGCCTATAAATTCCAGCACTTGGGAAGTAGAGGCAGAGAATCAGGAGTTCTATATGTAGCCTCTGCTACATACAGAGTTTGAGATTAGCCTGGGATACCAGAGACCCTGCCTCATAAAGAAGAGGCGGCAGGGACAGCACCGCACTAGATGCTGGCCTACAGTTGGTCCTATAGGAATGACAATCATAACCATGGAGTGACTTACTGTAGACTTAATTCTGAGCCTTTGGTAAGAGCAGAAAATTACACAGGCGTTGCACAGATGTTGTCCAACACTTGGCCTCTGAAATGGACCCAGGTTGTTGTGTTTTGTGAGTTACTGATCTGACTTGTAGCTTTTCTAATCATTTCTCTTGTTTTCAGCTGTCACTATCAGAGTACCCACTCAACTATGTCCTCTTCCCTCTCTTCCTTCCTTCCTTCTTCTTCCCTCTCCCCCTCTCTCCTTCTCTCAACACTTCGTTATTCTGTAAATTGCTTCTATTTGGTAGACTCAAAAAAAAAAAACACCCAGATTTATAGAATGGAGCTTAAAACAAGGATAAATGGCATCTGACTGAAGATGTGGGAAGTATTCTAGTTATGTGCACTTTTAAACATTTTCTAAATAATGTTTTGACATCTTAAAAAACCTAGCTGAAGGGATGGGGGTGGTAGACACATCTCTAGTATGTGAGGCCCTGGGGAGAGACAGCTTCTTTTGGGGACAGCCAATTCTTAAAAATATCAAGAAATGCCTTTTTGATATGCATCCTAACCAATCCTCTACAATCTGGTCTGTAGACCCCAGGAGACAATTAATTCTCTTCTACTTTATCCTCCCTTAATGACCCCAAGGCCAGTTTCCAGGCAACTAGAGACCACCCTTAAGCATTACAGCCTCACAGAATTATTTGAGGTAGACAATCCCAGACTGTTCCTCCTACCTGCCTAGCCTTTGCCCTCTGTATTAATAAGTATGGGTTCTAAGAGGAATAGAAGCAAAAGTATGAACATGTATCATAAAGGGAACCATAAAGGGGATCTATTAGATTAGTTTACAGGATACAGGCCGGGCAGTTCAATAGCTGTCACCAGGCTGGAGTCAGAGAACCCAGTAGCTTCTCAGTCTGTGAGGCTGGGTACTAACCCAGGTTTGATTCCCCAGGACCCAGGTAGAGCCAGATGTACAAAGTGGTGCAAACATCTGACATTCATTTGCAGTAGCAAGAAACTCTGGTACATCCATACACATTCACACATATGCAAACACATACAAATAAATAAATAAATAAATAAGGTTTTTTTTTTAAAAAAAAGGAACAGTTTAATTAGTTTTCCAAGGTTACTTAGGTCTAATTCTAAATTCTGGGCTTTTAACTTCTGAGATGCCCTGACATATGATTGGTATATGTGGGACCCTGCTAAGAGGCACGGAGGATATAGGATTATTTGCTGAGACTGGTAGGCGTCCTGGGACTGTCTCCTTCTGTTAAAGGAAGTCAAGGCGAGCCTGAGACCCTGATTATCTCAAGCATATCCTCCAGGCAGGCCACAGCTATCCCTGAGATAAGCAGACAATTCAAGGCCTAACCTCACTCCAGCTGTAATAACAAACCTGGACAATAACAGTCTAAAGGTTATAGTTCCTATGCAGCCATCACCATTCTATACATGTCTAGAATCACGTAGAAAGCCCCCTCCCAACTTATCTATGCAAACTAGGCATCCACAGGTTACTGGCCCCTGCCAATTCACTCATGAGATGCCCACAGATTACCCTGCCCCTACCAATCCCCTTGCTGCCTATGCCCCTACCTCTGCCTTTTCCTCTGTATAAACAACTTTTATCTATACGATAAACGAGAGCTGTCCACTGCCACATTCTCCTGGGTGGCTATGCCTGTCAGCCTACTGCTATCCCAAGACACTGTCCACCCAGCTCCGTGGATGAACCGGAGTGTTAGTGTACAATGACCCCCTAAGTAATCCATGGACCACAGGTATTCTGTTGAGATGATCTCCCGAGGAGAAGACCAGCACTGAGGCCTTGTATGCCAACTGCCTGGAACAAAGGAAAGAAGGAGGGGAAGGGAAGGGGAGTGCAGGTGAGGGAAGAGGTAGAGGGAAGGAAGGAAAGAAAAGGAGGGAGGACATAGATACATATATACCAGAGGGACATAAATATTCAGTCCATAACATCCATTGAATCCTTGTCTTAGCCCCTGACCCAAGGAAGCAAATCAGTATTTACATATTCTCTCTGCCTCAAGGGCTTGTGCCCACTCTGCATCTTTTAGCTCCTCACCTTTCTTTCTGCCTCACCAACAGTATGGGGTGGGGGTTAATTTGGATGGGTTCCAGGGTGGTGGCCTCTTCCCTGCCTCTAGCCTTGCTGGCTCCCAACTTGGGCAAGTTCAGGGCATCTTGACCCTCGGGAACCTCATGTGGTTCCTTTTTTGTACATGTGTGCATGTGTATAGAATGTGTGTGATATGGTGTGCATGTGATGTGTGGTATATGCATGCTGTGTGTGTGCAAATGTCCAGTGTCCTTCTCATCCCTTATCTGTATATTTCTTTCCTTAGATAGAGGTCTTTCTTTCAAGCTGGAGTTGCTGTCCTCAGCTCTCCGACCCTGCGAACTGGAGTTACAGATGGATGTGGTCATACCCAGCCTTTTTTTTCTTTTTGCATGCATGTAATATAGCATGTGCCCATGAAGCACCCTGTGTGCTTGCCTGAGGCTAGGTGCAGTGCAGTGGTGAGAGCTGAATGTCCTGCCTCAATGCTCTGCTGCCCATTCTTACTTGAGGAGGAGTCACTTACTGATCCTTGCTCTCTTTCTCTCTCTCTCTCTCTCTCTCTCTCTCTCTCTCTCTCTCTGTGTGTGTGTGTGTGTGTGTGTGTTTTCCCAAGAGTTCCTGTAGTTCTCTGGGTGTGTGGCATGCCCAGCTGTTTATGTGGGTCCTGGGTATTGAACTCAAGCTGTATCTCAGACCTCCTCAAGTCCTCATGCTTATACAGGAAGTGCTTTAAACCATTGAGCCATCTCTCTAACCCCACACTGGATGGGTTCTGTGGAGTTGAACTTGGCAGGCCCCTGCCAGAGATGCCCCTCTGTGTAAGCAGCAAGCACTGTTTAACTGTTCAGCCATCTCCCCAGTCCTAATGAAAAAAAAAACTTTAAAGGAAGAGAAAGAAGATTCAAGTTAATAAAAATTAGAAATGAAAATTTCAAAGATTTAAATTATTTAAATTGGGGAGTCTATTAATATGATTAATTTTTAATCTTTACTATATGAAAGTATTATTGTCTTTTCTCTGTTAATTTTTTAAATTAGCATCCAAAATGGTGGGTTTAATTAGGACATTTTTCATTATCATTGTACTCTTCTCATATTCCCCTCCCCCTCCTGCTGATCTGCTAATCCTCTTCCTTCCCCCAAATAGTCCTCCTTCTATTTCATGTCTTTTATCCACAGATATAAATGAAGATGCTAGAGATCGAAACAAGGTTAGCAACAGGTATGTAGGGTCTGCATATGAGGGATTTTAATTTTTTTTAGTTATTTGGTGTGTGTGTGTGTGTGCATTTACACATGTGTGAGTGTGGGCACACACATACCATAGCATGCTTTTGGAAGACAACTTTTGGTCCTCACTCTCACTGTTGGTCACTGCTGTGTTCATCAGGCTACCTGGGAATCCTTCTCTCAGTAAGAGCACCAGGATTCCAGAAACCTAACACAGCTTCCAGTTTTTATGTAGGGGTCTTGGGATCTGAACTCAGGCACTCAGACTTGTACAGCAAGCGCTTTGTCTACTGAGTCATCTCCCCAACCCCCAATCTGTTTTATTTTGTTTAGTGATCTCCAGTTCCATTCATTTTTGTGACAATGACAGAAGTTTGTCTTTATGGCTGACTAAAACCCTATTGTGTATATAAGCCACGTTTCTTTATCCATTTATCTGTTGATGGGCATCTGGCCAGATTTGATATTTTTGGCATGATAAACAGTGCCACAATAAGCACAGATGTGCAGGTTTCTCTGTCGTATATCTTCGGATATATACTCAGGAATGGTATGCTGGACCATAGAGTAGTTTTATTTTTAGCTTCTTTGAGGAACTTCCATACTACTTTCTAAAGTG
>PVHP010055576.1:0-10102 GCA_004024765.1 Zapus hudsonius
GCTACTGTATATGTTATAGAATTTATTAGCTAAAGATTGTAGCTAATTCTAACCAAAGCAATATAGGGTATCATAGCCAGGCATGGTGGCGCACACCTTTAATCCCAGCACTCGGGAGGCAGAGGTAGGAGGATCGCCGTGAGTTCAAGGCCACCCTGAGACTACATAGTGAATTCCAGGTCAGCCTGGACTAGAGCGATACCCTACCTCGAAAATCCAAAAAAAAAAAAAAAAAAGAAATATAGGGTATCAAATTCTTCACTCTTTATCTGTGGTTACTATGGCAACTGGAGATGAAATATATGCCTAAGTAAAGCTCTGTTTTAGCTGGGCATGGTGGCCTACGCCTTTAATCCCAATACTTGGGAGACAGAGGTAGGAGGAGCTATATAAATTCGAGGCCAGGCTGGAACTACAGAATGAATGAGACCCTACCTCAAAAAATAAAAATGGCAAATAAAGGTCTGGGGAGATGAATCAATGGTTAAAAGTGCTTACTTGCAAAGACTGTGGGCCTAGGTTTGATTCCCTAGGTCCCATGTAAAGCTTTCTTTCCTTTTTGTGTCAGTCCAGGTAAAGAATTTATTACTGAATAAGGTTAAATATAACAAAAATAGTTTTGTATGATCTTTAGTAAAACACTCTTACATGTATGAAAAATGATTTGAGTCAATAATTAGATCTTCAGCTTTGAGAACATTGTGTATAACCTTTTTTAAAAATTTATTTTTGTGTTTTGAGGTAGGGTCTCACTCTGGCCCAGGCTGACCTGGAATTCACTATGTAGTCTCAGGATGGCCTTGAACTCATGGCAACACTTCTACCTCTGCTTCTGGAGTGCTGGCCTGGCCAGGATTAAAGGTGTGCACCACCATGCCTGACATGGATAACTTAATTAGGCTTTAATTAGGCTTCATTTATTTAATATCCATTATAAGAAGTACCAAAGGCTGGTTATATGGCTCAGTGGTAAAACTCTTGATCCAAAGTTGAATCCCAAACACCACACACACAAAAAAAGTTTAGGTGTCGTGGAGATGGGTTAGTGGTTAAAGGCACTTGTCCTGCAAGCCTATGGAACAGTTCAGATCTCTAGCACCCATCTGAAGTCAGATGAGAACATCCGTAATCTCAACATGCCCATGGTCATAGAGATGGAGCTACGAGAATCCCAGTGCTCATGGGCCAACTTGTCTGGCTTTGCCGAGTGCAAACACAGGTAAGAAAGACCCTGTATCAAACAAGATGGAAGTAGACCAACACCCTGTAGTTATCCTCTCTCCTCCACATGCACTCATCCACACCCGCACACACGCGCGCACATGCACAAGTGATTTATTTTTTGAGATTTATTGTTGAAAATTAGACACCCATTATGGAACAAGTCATATGTTGGTATCCCCATTTCCCTCCTCGCTGGCCCCCACTCACTGAGGCCCTCCTTAGTGGGATTTCTGGATCAGTCCATGGGATAGGGGGTTATAAATTATACAAGATTTAGACCATATGTATTCTGTGTGTATCACAAATGATATATTTTAGCAAAGTTTTTAAAGTTTGTACAAAATATCAATTAAAATAGTATCTTACAAGGTTAATTCCTTGGCATCTGTTTCTTACACTGCTGTCAGAGATGTGTTCACATTGTATATTCATTCTCTTGCTCATTGGGCCAAAGGAGCTGAGAATGCTCTCTAGGTACATTTGGGCTCCTGTGAAGGAAGACTTTCCCATGTAGCTCAATTTTCTAGGCAAGACCTTTACCACCAAGCTACTTTCCCAGCCCCAGCTCAGTTTTGATAGATAATTAAAATCTACTGTGGCCAAAGGGTGGAATGCAGCATCATAGAAATGTAATATGAGACCAATGTTTGATGATGAAATACACAATTCAAAAGATGATTTAAAATGCTGACATTATTTTGAAGTAAAATTTACATATTTACAATATTGTTTTCATATATACTTAAATCCCTGTATAACTCTCAACTTTAGGGTCATAGTGAAAGTTTATGCATCTGGCTTTATGTGGGTACTGGAGACTCGAACTCAGGTCCTTCTGCTTTGTAGGCAAATGCCTTTTTGTTGAACCATCTCTCCAGCCCCATAAATACTTTTTTTGTTGTTTGTTTGTATTTTCCAGGTAGGGTCTCACTCTAGCTCAGGTTGACTCGGAATTCATTATGTAGTCTCAAGGTGGCCTTGAACTCATGGGGATCCTCCTACTCTGCCTCCCGAGTGCTGGGATTAAAGGCCTGAGCCACCACGGCCAGCCCATAGTGAAAGCTTATAAAAATATTTAGAGGCTGTCGAGAAGGCTCAGTGGTAGAGTATGCTTCCTGTGCAAGCAGGAGGGCCTACAGGTGTCAGCTGGATGTGGCCATACACTCCCACACAGAGGAGTGAAGAGACCAGGGAAAAATAGCAAGGTCTGGTTGTCTATAGAGACTCTAACTCAAGAAGGGACAGAAGAGTGAGGCTGCTTGGCTCCAGCCAGCAAAGGTGAGTGCTTTCTCACTTAGGCGAGCACATGGGATGCTGCAAAGGCATATCGATATGCATATACCACACACACATTCAAGCAAACCCAAAAAAATTTGACTTAATTGAGTATAAACTCAGTCTTAGAAGAGCTACGCATATATGTGTGTGTATGCATGTTTACATGTGTATGGGTGCACATACATGTGTGTGTATGTGGAGTGCAGAGGTTGATAGTAATTGTCTTCCTCAATAGTTCTCCACCTGTTTACTGAGAAAGGGTTTCTCACTTGAACCCAGAGATCATGGATTCAGCTAGTCTAGCTGGCTGTCTTGACCCAGGGATCCCTTGCTGCCACGCCCTCCTAGCATTTATGTGAGTGCTGGGGATTCAAACTCCAGTCCTCAGGCTTTCATAGCAAACACTAGTCACTGAGCCATTTTCTCAGCTCTAGCATGTATATTTTAAAAATTTTATTCCCCATTCATAATCATATATGTTTTCTTAAAACATTATTCCTTTTCTTAGTGAAATTACCCTGTTACTGATTTTGTCTAATATAAAGTAATTTTGATATTTAAATTTTAATAATTTTAATTAAAATTTTCTCTCGTCAGGTGGTATGTACAGTTGCCTACACAGCAAGCTCATCAGTATCATGAATTTGAGGCTCCCTGTCTCCCTTTGTCACCATCCCCCTTTCCTTTGTCTTCTCTTGAAGAAGAGGAAACTGTGGTTAGAGATGAGAATTGTGTATTGCCCTCACGTCTACATCCTCAAGTAGCACATAAGATTCAAGAATTGGTATCGCAGGGAATAGAACAAGTGTATGCAGTAAGGAAACAGTTAAGGTACAGTAGAACCAAATTCATCTTTTTTATGTTTACAGTTTTGATTGTTGGTTTAAATAATACACTTAGCAGTATAGGTATTTTCCTAGATATATGCTATCAGAGTAAATGAGGAATATAGTTTCTTAAAATAATCTTATTTGTAAACATTATCCAGCAAATGCTTGGGAAGCCTTAGTATAATATATATTACAGGGCTGGAGAGATGGCTCAGCGGTTAAGGCACTTGCCTCCAGTGCCTAAGGCCCCGGGTTCAATTCCCCAGTACCCACATAAGCCAGACCCACAAGGTGGTGGCCCTGGTGTGTTCTCTCTCTCTCTCTCTCTCTCTCTCTCTCTCTCTCTCTCTCTCTCTCTCTCTCTCAAATGAAAAAATATTTTAAATATATATATTATACTATATTATATTATACTATGTTATACTATACTATATTATATTATTATAGTTCTGTTTACTCATTTCAGACATTCTATCATTGGCAGATTAGACTATTTCTAAATGATGTTTGAATTGAATTTTTTTTTAGTTAAGTCCAAACTAGCCTCAAACTTGCAACAATCCTCCTGTCTCATCCTCCCAAGTGCTGGAATTTATGATGAATTGAATTATATAATAAATACCTTTAAAGAAAAAAAAAGGAAACTTTTGTTAGAACCAAAAAATTTAAAACCTAGTTTTAGGTACTATTTTCAGATTTTTTTTTTTTTTTTTTTTTTTTTTTTTTTTTTTTTTTTTTTTTTTTTTTTTTTTTTTTTTTTTTTTTTTGGTTTTTCGAGGTAGGGTCTCACTCTAGCCCAGGCTGACCTGGAATTCACTATGTAGTCTCAGGGTGGCCTCGAACTCACGGCGATCCTCCTACCTCTGCCTCCCAAGTGCTGGAATTAAAGGTGTGTGCCACCACGCCGGCTCAGAATATTTTAAGTGCATTTAATTTGTTATAAGAGCATAATAAACAAGAGGCTAGGGATGTAGCTAAGTTGGTGAGTGCTTGCCTAGCGTACACAAACCCCTGGTTCAGTCTGTATCACCACACACACAAAACCAGGCATGAGGTCATATGCCTGTAATTCTAGCACTCAGGAGGTGGAACAGAATGATCAGAAGTTCAAGGTCGTTTTTGGCTAAATAATGAGTTCAAGGCCAGCCTGGAACCACAGAGAGAGTGCCAAGTCAGCCTGGGCTAGAGTGAGGCCCTACCTCAGAATAAAACAAAAGACGAGCCAGTCGTGGTGGCACAGGCCTTTAATCTCAGCGCTCGGGAGGCATAGATAGGAAGAGCACCCTGAGACTACATAGTGAATTCCAGGTCAGCCTGGACTAGAGCGAGACCCTATCTCGAAAAACAAAAACAAAAAAAGATTATAAATGAAAAATTTGCTATAATAATAATGTTATATTTTATCATATGTGATAATCACATGTAGTTATAGATTAACAACTAAAAATTTATATTGGATAACAATAAAGTTTGACCAAAGTATTAAAAATAAAGTTTCAGATTCTTATGTGCAAATAATCATTAAAGTTTTAAAATTTTAAATAACTATAATAAGTGGTATTATAAGGCACTTATATTTGTGTGCCGTGTACTGTACCTTCAAGCCCATTCTCTGTAAAGCTTTTTTGTCCCCATTTTACACCTGAGGTAGTAGAAATTCAAAAAGAGTTAAAACTAGCTTTCTCTGCGGAATCACCTTGGTGGCTGGGACCCTTCAAGGTCCTCATCGCCGCTTCGAACTCGGGGCTCAGGTCTGCTTGCTCTCCGCACCACTCCATTTCCACTTTGGCCAAACCAACCGCACCCATGAATTTCTCCGCAAATTTCCTGCTGGCATGGTTCCAGCATTTGAGGGCTCCGATGGATGCTATGCTGTGTGTTTGAGAGGCATGCTTGGTCTACTATGAGCAAGGAGGAGCTGCGGGAGGAGCAACTCAGTTGCTGCAGTGGGTGAGCTGTGTGGACAGCCAGCACCTGCGTGCTCCCCACCGTGGGATGGACATCGTGAACCACTGCCAGCAGGCCACTGAAAATGCAGAGGAGGTGAGGTGAGTCCGGAGCTGCTGGAGGCTCACTTGAGGACTTTTCTGGTGGGTGGACGAGTGACACTGGCTGATCCATTGTCTGCACCCTATTGTGGCTCCATAAGCGGGTCTTGGATCCTTCTTTCCTCCTGGCCTTCCCCGACTTTCCGACTGGTAAGTCGCTGGTGCCTCACCTGCATTAACCAACCTCAGCTCAGGGCTGACTTGGGGGAAGTGAGACTCTGAGAAGATGGCCCAGTTTGATGCTAAGATGTTTGCAGAGAGCCAGCCTAAAAAGGATGCCCCAGGGAAAGAAAAAGGCTCTCTGGAAGAGAAGCAGAGCCCCAGGCCAAGTGGAAAGAGGAGAAAAAGACACAGCCCCAGCCAGCTCCTGAGGAGGATATGCGCAGGCACTGGCTGCTGAGCCCAAAGCCAAGGACCCCTTTGCTCTCTTGCCCTGGAGTAACTTCATGTTGGATGCATTTAAGCACAAATACTCCAGTGAGGACAGCGTCTCTGTGCCACTGACATATTTTTGGGAGCACTTTGATAAGGATGGCTGGCTGGTTGGTCCCTGTGGTACGCTGAATACCGCTTCCCTGTAGAGCTCACCCAGCCCTTCATGAGTGGCAACCTCATCACTGGAATGTTCCAGCAATTGAAAAACTGAGAAAGAATGCTTTTGGCCAGTGTCATCCTCTTTGGAAGCAACAACAGCAGCTCCATTTCTGGAATCAGGATCTTGCCTCTCCACTGAGTCCAGATTGGCAGGTGGATTGTGAGTCATATACCCAGACCCTGGTTCCAGAGTACTTCACCTGGAGGGGCCTTCCAACACTGGACAAAGCCTTCAACCATGGCAAGATCTTCAAGTGAGCATCTCTTGCCATCACCTAGCTGCCTGCACCCGCCCACCAGAGAGGTGGGGGTCATTAAAGGAAACAACAACAACAACAAAAAGACTGGAGCGATGACTCAGCAGTTGAGGTGCTTGCCTACAAAGGTTCAATTCTCCAGTACACACGTGAAGCCTGATGCACAATGTAGCGCATGCATCTGGAGTATGCAGTGGCTGGAAGCCTTGTCGCATCCATTCTCTCCGTCGTTTTTCTATCTCTCTCTGCTTGCAAATAAAAAAATAAAAGTTAAAACTTGCTGGGATATAGTGGTGCACGCCTTTAATCCCAGCACTCAGGAGGCAGAGGTAGGAGGATCACAGCGAGTTTGAGGCCAGTCCAGGACAAAGTGAGTTCCAGGTAAGCCTGGACTAGAGTGAGACCCTACCTTGAAAAAACCAAAGGGAAAAAGAGTTGGAACTAAAATTTAGTTCTAATTCTATAGTCTGTGCGTACTGTCATGCCTTCTACTAGAACTCTGAACAAGATGAAGATTTCCAAGACTTATACCTTTCTGTTTAGCATCTTCCTTTGACATTTTACATGTACAACACAATAAATACATGGCATACGTATTTATTAAAGTTGTATCTATACAACAAAGCCAAAACTTGGTAAAACCATCCACTGTTTACTAAAATTGGACCAACATGCTTATTTCAGTTTATTTGAAGTGAGGTTACATAAGAACAGAAAAATACTGCAACTCTGCAATTTGGTCTAGTGAATGTAATGCATAAGGAATATATTTGCTAAATGTAGTTATTTATATATTTTGCTTAATTATCTGGCTTTATTCTGATCTTATTTTCTTTTTTTAAGGGGTTTTCTTTTTTAAAAAAATAATTTATTTATTTATTAGAGAGAGAGACAGAGAGAGAGAGAGAGAGAGAGAGAGAGAGAGAGAGAGAGAGAGAGAGAGAGAGAGAGAGAGAGAGAGGGGCAGACAGAGAATATGGGCGCACCAGGGCCTCCAAGCCACTGCAAATGAACTCCAGACACATGCGCCCTCTTGTGCATCTGGCTGTATATGGGCATGCATTGCAGGCAAACGCCACTAAGCCATCTCTTCAGCCCATGATCTTATTTTCTTATAATATTAATTTGAGGCAGTTTTCTAGCAGTGTAACACGACACTTATGCATATAAATTTGATATTTATTAGGTATTTGTATCTTATTTAACTTCTGCAGTCTTTAGTACCCTCATCTGTAAAGTTGGAATTTCAATGTACCTGTGTCATAGGATCATATCTAGAGTTAAAGGGTATATATACTTAAAGGCTTTAAGACTGTGTCTGATACAGTAAGCATTTAAAAACATTATTAAACTCAAACCGAGAATAGTGGTTCATTTAAATTCATGAAAATGTAAAAGCTTAGGCTGGGGAAATGGCTCAGTAGATAAGTGTTTGCCACATACCTGAATTTGGATCCACAGACCCCACAAAAAGCCAGAAGCTGTGTCTCCTAGGTGAGAAGGAAGGCAGAGGCAGGAGAATTTCCTGGAAGCTTTTGAACAGAGCAGTGAATAACCATGAGAGACACTACCTCAAAATGAGGTGTAAGGTGAGGACCCACCTGAAAATTGTTCTCTGACCTTCACATGTACACTGTGGCATGTATATCCCTGAGCGCATACACGCTCGCTCTCTCTCTCTCTCTCTCTCTCTCTCTCTCTCTCTCTCTCTCTCTCTCTCACCCACACACACACGTACACACAACATACAAAACATATTTTAAATTTAAACTCAGAGTTCCACTCTAATTACATTTTTTGAAGTTGTGTGAATTCTATAGTTTAATGTATAGGAAAATTTAAAATGGGAAATACTTTTATTGAGCTATATAAATCATACCTTATAGAAGTTTATGCTAAAATAAAACTTTCTTTTGATCTCAAGTATATCATTACCATTTATATTTTATTCCATTTTATATTTTCCACAGAAAATTTGTGGAAAGAGAACTGTTCAAACCTGATGAAGTACCTGAAAGACATAACTTATCTTTTTTTCCAACTGTAAATGATATAAAAAATCATATCCATGAGGTACAGAAATCCTTGAGGACGGGAGATATGATATATAACGCAGAGCTTATTCCAGCAACGGTATGATTGTACTCAGTTCTTTGTTTTCTAGAGTCTTTCTCAGCTTCTATTAATATTGGCCTCATAAAGAGGCTTCTGTTAAGCCATCGCATTCACTGAAATACAAGAAAACATGCTGGATATTTTTCTCAAGATATAAATACTGTGAGCTCTCAAGTGAGGACTTGATTACAATTTTATTTCACAAGGAAAAAAATTCACAAAGGAGCCGGGCATGGTGGCGCACACCTTTAATCCCAGCACTTGGGAGGCAGAGGTAGGCAGATTGCCGTGAGTTCAAGGCCACCCTGAGACTGCATAGTGAATTCCAGGTCAGCCTGGACTACAGCAAGACCCTACCTCGAAAAAAAAAAAAAATTCACAAAGAAAAGTAGATTTCCAAATCTTAGATACCAGTCTTCACTTTAAAATTTGCTATTTTTTCCTCTACAAGAATCCTTACTCAAGCCGGGCGTGGTGGCGCATACCTTTAATCCCAGCACTTGGGAGGCAGAGGTAGGAGGATTGCTGTGAGTTCAGGCCACCCTGAGACTACATAGTGAATTCCAGGTCAGCCTGGACTACAGCAAGACCCTACCTTGAAAAAACCAAAAAAAAAAAAAAAAAAAAAAGAATCCTTACTCAAGACATTTATTGAGCATGTACTAAATATATATCCCCACATACACACTTGTAAAATAGATGGTCAAAGCCATAGGCTGTGGTTCATGCCTTTAGTCCCAGCACTGGGGTAGCTGAGGTAGAATTGCCAAGGGTTACATGCTAGTTGGGGCTGATGTGAGACCTTGCTTGAAAACAAAAATATAGATGGTCAAGATTGAATAGTTCATACTTGAATACACAAAGTGGTGAGGTTGACTCCACACGCCATACCTAAATATCAGCTTCTACCTCTTCAATATTTGTAATTTCTAAAAAAAAAAAAAAAACAGTTACTATAATTATCCAGAAATTAGTAATTAGAATAGAAACAGTGATTGCAGCATTAAAGTCTGAGTAGCAGTTCTTTTTTTTTTTTTTTTTTTTTTGAGATCCTCTTCACTTCCTGAGATCCTCTTGCCCTCTTTTGGAACTTACCCCACGTGAGTCTCGGTCCCCAGCCCCATTCAGCCGCCTGGCTGGTTGGAGAAGAGAAACCTAACCTGTCTCTTCATCCTAGTCTCCCTACTCTGTCTGTCTCATGGTCCCTAAATTCACCATGTGTGAATTCCCTCTCTGGATCTGCCACCAGGCTCTCTCCTTTCCCTAGCCTCCCTCCATGGGAAAGCTTGTGGCCAGTGACAAGTGTGTTCCCCTCTTTTGAGCTCTCAGATGGTCCCCTAGATTTCACCTTCCATGCGTTCAGAGCCCCTCTAATCTTTCCTCAAAGCTTTCCATGTGTTTGCAACCCCTTCTGATCTTTCCTTGGAAGCCTCAGTTTCCCTAGCCTTCCATGTAGTCCCCAGCTGCAGTCTGACTACACTCTCTAAACCTTCCTTAGTCTTCTTCGTGGTCCCTAGTTTCCGTCTGACTTCACTGAGCCTTAGTTTCTCTCTAACGTCCACTTTTCTGAAATAACGTTTTCCACACAAAAATGTTCTAGCCTTCCTTTCCAGGTCCCAGTTCCCTTTAAATAAAACCCACAACTTGTGATTTCTCCCCAGATAAACTCAATAACTCAAAAAAATCTGAGTAGTAATAATCTTTGCTCTCCTTACTTTTACTGTCCAAATTTGGTAACTGAATATATTTGGAGTTT
>PVHP010055577.1:0-10024 GCA_004024765.1 Zapus hudsonius
ACCTCTGAGCCACGCCCCCAGCCCCTCACTGTGGGTTCTAGACAAGTGATCTACCTCTGAGCCACACCCCCAGTCCCTCACTGTGGATTCTAGACAAGTGCTCTACCTCTGAGCCATGCCTACAGCTCCTCACTGTGGGTTCTAGACAAGTGATCTACTGCTGAGCCACTCCCCCGCCCCCAGCCCTCTTTATATTTCTTTTCAGACAAGGTCTCACAAAGTTGTCCAGCTTGAACTCACTCTATCTTGATCCTTCTCTTTCCTCACTCCCAGGATGCTGAGATGACAGACCTCCACCACCAGACCCTGCTAACTTTTTTTGTTTGTTTGTTTTTCGAGGTAGGGTCTCGCTCTAGTCTAGGCGTGGCGCACACCTTTAATCCCAGCACTTGGGAGGCAGAGGTAGGAGGATCACCATGAGTTCAAGGCCACCTTGAGACTACATAGTGAATTCCAGGTCAGCCTGTAGAGTGAAGCCCTACCTCGAAAAACCAAATATATATACATATACATATATATATATATATATATGGAGAAAGGAAGGGGAGAGAGAGAGAGAGAGAGAGAGAAAGAGAATGGGCTGGCCAGGGCCTCCAGCTGCACAAACTTCAGATCCATGTGCCACTGTGCATCTTGCTTTATGTGGGTACTGCGGAATTGAACCCGGGTCGTTAGGTTGTGCACAAGTGCCTTAACCGCTGAGCCATCTCTCCAGCACACAGGTAGGGAGTGTTATCTTTTACATGCATTGTACCTTGTCTCTAGATGCTCATAGATATTTATTCAATTGACGAAGCAACATTTGCTGACTGGCTTTGAGAACTACATTGTGCTAAACAATTTGGGGGGATGGTTTCAAGGTAGGATCTCACTCTAGCCCAGGCTGACCTGGAACTCAGGGTGGCCTCGAACTCACAGCGATCCTCCTGCCTCTGCATCCCCCCCTAGAATGCTGGGATTAAAGGCTTGAACCACTACATCCAGTTTATGCTAGCCAAATTTTCCAGAAGCTTAAACTGTCATCCTGCCATCCAGTTCCCCCAACCTAAGTTCTGGAATCACTTCTGCTCTGTGGCTTTGCCTAAAGTAGACCGAGGCCAAGGATCACCCTCCCCATCCTAGGAGAAACTCCTCCCTTTGAACTCCCTGCTCCGAAGCATGACGTCCCAGGGCTCAATGGAGAGGTTGGCACGTTGCTATGGTGACTGCCTCTGCCTGGCAGGGAAGATCCCCAGGGTGCCCAGCCTCAACTGGTAGGAGGTAGCTCCCTCCCGATCCACCCAGCGCACTCGAGGGTTTGGAAGGCTGCATGGTTCCCTTACGCCGCCCCCCACCACGCGCTCCCCCATCCCACCATCCTATCCACACGGTTGCCATGGAAAAGAAGAGCTTTTTTTTTTCCCCAACTCTCCATCACTCCTTCCCTTTCCTTCTTTCCTTGCTCCAATAGAAAGATTTTTGCAGAGGAGGTAGGATGACTGTCCGAGAGGCGAAGGAGCCAGTCGGTTTTGGGACTCCGTCTTGGGTACCACCTCGGGGCAAGAACCCTGAAGAACTGGCGTGCACCTTGCGCACAGCCCTGCGCGTGCGCACTCGCACACCAGGTGGCTTTGCACTCGAGCCCAGCGCTACATTTGCGGCTGCGCAGTTGCATCCTGCGCGTGAAGCCCAGCGGAGGGCAATTCTGCGCTTGCGTTGTGGTTGGCAGGAGGTTAGGGGAAGATGCACAACCCTGGCTCTTAAGGACGTCTATGGAGACCGCTGGCAATTGGCGCGCATGCGTCTTGGCTGTCGGGGCGACCGGGGGCGGGGCCCAGAGCAGGGAGGGAGGGGCTGAGAGGGTGGGGGGGACGGAAAGAGGCCGCAGAAGCCCGAGCCCTGACCCACCGGCAGGCGGGGGCTGCGGCGGCGCCGGTGAGTGACCCCCGGCCTAACTCGGTCCCCATCCTCCACGACCCTCGCTCTTCCTGGAGTCCCACGTAGCCTCCGTGGCTTGTCTCAAAACCACCATCCACCCCCCCTTATCTTCAGAGCTCCTGGCAATCCCAGCACCCCCCTAAAATCCCTGCAGACCCTCATCCTTAATATCTTATCGTCCCATCTCTGTCACTGACCCCAAAGCCCCCATCTCGCCTTGATTCCTGGACATCCCTCTCAGGGACCCTTCTCTGTCTTTTTGGGGTATGCCAGCCGCTCCGATCGCTCGGGACCCCCAGAGCACCCCTCAGCTCTAGATGCCCGCCTCTGCTGCATGGCCCGGTTAAGCTCCTCCTCTCTCCACGCTGCTTCGACCACCCCACCACCACCACACACACCCCTTTAGGGCACCCCCATTCCCTTTCCCTCTCCGGTGCCCCCGTTCTCCTTTTAACTCCTGCGGACTCTCCCACTTTTCCTCATTTCCCCCTCCATCCTTCCAGACCCTCCCCTCAATTCCCAGCAAACCCTCCACTCTGCGAGGCACCTGGCTCGGCGGCGCGCGACCAACCAGATGAGCACCCAGCGGGTGTCAGCTTTTTGCAGGCACATCTGACTGCATCCAGCACCTCGCCGTCCCCCCCTGTGCGTCCGGCACCCCCTCCCCGACCCTCGTTTAAGGGGACGGAGGAACCCCACGTCCGGGGCGACACGGGGACACCGAGCCCTCGCCAGCGCTGTGCGCCCTCCTCTGCCCGCAGCGCCGGCGCCCCCCATGCGCCAGGCAGCGGATCGGTGGCGTCGTCGGGGGTCTCCATGGCTTCGGGGACCTCGGCTCCGACGACGGGCGAAACGGAGGAGACCACCCGGCTGCGTAAGCCTCGTTTCTCGTTCGAAGAGAATCAGATCCTGATCCGAGAGGTGCGCGCCCACTACCCGCGGCTGTACGGGGCGCAGAGCCGTCGGGTGAGCGTGGCGGAGCGGAGGCGCGTGTGGGATGGCATAGCCGCCAAGATCAATGGCATCACCAGCTGGAAGCGCACCGGGCAGGAGGTGCAGAAACGCTGGAACGATTTCAAACGCAGGACCAAGGAAAAGCTGGCACGCGTGCCGCACTCCACACAGGGCGCAGGGCCTGCTGCCGAGGAGACCTTCTCGGCTGAGGAGGAGACGATTTTTGCCATCTTGGGTCCTGGGGTGACCGGGACTGGTGCTGGTGCCTGGGCTGAGGAGTCCCCTGCAGCTGCCTCTTCTCGGCCACCAGCCCCGACTGCCTGTGCCCAACGCTATGTGTTGTCGGAGGACCGACGGGCAGGTGAGTCCCTCCCCGTCGCCAAAACAAAAGATTTTGTTCAAGCCTAAGACCTTTACCAATGTTCACAGTAGGCGCCCAGAGGATGTCACCCTCCTTTCACAGCTGGAGGACATTAAGGGTAGGGAAACCGAATGGATTTAGCCAAACTCCCAGTAGCTCCAGCACTTGGAAGGGTTAAGCAGGAGGATACAGGAGTTCAAGGCTTCAGATAGAGACCCTATTTCAAAAATCTCTAAAGAGGCCCTGTGTAGTGGGCACATGCCTTAAATCCCAGCACTCGGGAGGTAGAAGTAGGAGGATTTGCTGTGAATTCAAGGCCAGCCTGGGATTACAGAGTGAGTTCCAGGTCAGCCTGGGCTACAGAGAGACCCTACCTTGAAAAACCAAGAATAAAATAGAAAACAAAACAAAACAAAAAGCCAGGCGTGAGTTGTGGTGGTGCATTGCCTTTAATCCCAGCACTCAGGACACAGAGATAGGAGGATCACCGTGAGTTCGAGGCCACCCTGAGAACCACACAGTGAATTTCAGGTCAGCCTGGGCTAAAGCAAGACCCTACCTGGGGGAGGGGGGAGTCTTCCTTCCCAAGGGTTGCAGTAAAGACAGAGTTAACAGTTAACACATCCAGATTTGCCTGCTCCAGGGTCTCTCCTGGGAGTATGGCTAGCTCTGGATGTGATGGTCAGTGTTGGACGGTGCATACTTGTCCACCATTCTCTGGATATCAAAGACATGAAAGGGCTGGATCCTTCCTACTTAGTCTTTTTTTTTAAATATTTTTATTTATTCATTTTCAAGCAGAGAGAGGGAGAGAGAGAACCAGGGCTACCACCTTGTGGGTCTGGTTTATGTGGGTACTGGGGAATTGAACCCAGGGCCTTAGGCACTGGAGGCAAGTGCCTTAACCACTGAGCCATCTCTCCAGCCCCCCTACTTAGTCTTCACTTTGATCTGTCTCTCTCCCAGTCCCCTTGAGGTTTTTTTGTTTTGTTTTTCCAGGTAGGGTCTTGCTCTAGCCCAGGCTGACCTGGAACTCATTATGTAGTCTCAGGGTGGCCTCGAACTCACCGATATTGTCCTGTTTCTGCCTCCTGAGCGCTGGGATTAAAGGCGTGCACCACTACCACTACTTGAGGTTTTAAATATTTATTTATCAAAAAATGTATTTATCTATTTACTTATTTATATATTTGAGAAAGAGAAGGAGGGCAAGGGAGAAAAAGAATGGGTGCACCAAGGCCCCCTGTCATTACAGATAAACTACAGGCATTCGCCACTTTATACATCTGGCTTTACATGGGTATTGGGGAATTGAAACTGGGCCATCCGGCTTTACAAGCAAACACTTTTAACCGCTGAGACGTTTCTCAGGCTCTGGCTTAAGGATTATTTTTTAAAGACATAGTCTCTGGGGGCTGTAGAGGTGGTTCAGCAGTTAAAGGTGTTTGCTTGTAAAGCCTCATGGCCAAGGGTCAAATCCCCAGTAACCATGTAAAGCCAGATGCACAAAGTGTGCGCGCTTCTGGAGTTCTTTGGCAGTGGCAAGAGGCCCTGGTATGCCCATTCTCTCTCTCTCTCTCCCTCTTTCTCTGCTTGAAAATAAAAAATATTTTAAAGAGAGGCTTGGGCTGGAGTGATGGCTCAGTGATTAAGGCAGTTACCTGCAAAGTTTAACAACCTGGGTTTGATTCCCCAGTACCCATCTAAAGCCAGATGCACAAAGTGGTGCATGTGTCTGGAGTTCCTTTGCAGCAGCTGGAGGTCCTGGCATGCCCATTCTCTCTCTGTCAGGACAGCCTGAGCTAGAGAGAGACTCTACCTTTAAAAAAAAAGGAAGGAAGAAAGAAAGAGAAAGAAAGAAAGGAAGGAAGGAAGGAAGGAAGGAAGGAAGGAAGGAAGGAAGGAAGGAAGAAAGAAAGAAGAAAAAGAAAAGACCCAGCTGGGCATGGTGGCACATGCCTTTAATCCAAGCACTGGAAAAACCACAAAAAAAGAAAGAAAAGAAAAAAGAAAGACCCTGTCCAAAAACAAAACTAAAACTAACACCACTGAGAACTTGCTATGTGCGAGGCTCCATCCTAAGTACTACACTTGCAGTGACTGAATGAGTCCTTGCAGAGGCCCTCAGCGAGTGCTCTTACTGTGTCATTCAGTCCCACACTTGCATTTTGTTTTGTTTTGTTTTGTTTTGTTTTCTGAGGTAGGGTGTCGCTCTAGTCCAGGTTGACCTGGAATTCACTCTGTAGTCTCAGGGTGGCCTTGAACTCACGGCAATCCTCCTACCCCTGCCTCCATCGTGTTGGGATTAAAGGTGTGTGCCACAACGCCCGGCCCATACTTGCATGTTCTTGAACCCTGGTCGTTTGGCTTTGCAGGCAAGCGCCTTAACCACTGAGCCATCTCTCCAGCCTCTCTTTTTCTTTCTTTCTTTCTTTCTTTCTTTCTTTCTTTCTTTCTTTCTTTCTTTCTTTCTTTCTTTCTTTCTTTCTTTCTTTCTTTCTTTTTTCTTTTCTGAGAATTAAACATGCCTCATGGATGCTACCCCAAGCTCTCTACCACTGGGTTACATACCCAGCCCTTGACTTAGGGTGGCTTTTTTGTTTTTGTTTTATTTTTTGGTTTTGTTTTTGCTTTTGTCTTAGAGACAGGGTCTCAATCCAGCCCAGGTTGACTTGGAATTCATTGTAGCTCCAGGCTGGCCTCAAACTCATGGCAATCCTCCCACCTTTGCCTCCTGGTGCTGGGACTAAAGGTGGGTGGCTAGCCACCATACCTGGCACTTAGGATTTTAAAAGATCGCTATCCAGGCATGGTGGTGCATACCTATAATCCCAGACCCAGGGAGGCTGAGGCAGGAGGATCATGAATTATAGGTTTGCTTGGATTATATAGCAATACACTGAATGAATGAATGAACCAATTGAGGTATTCATAAAGGGAAGCCATAAAGGGAAATAAATAAAGCATTTCAGGTTCATTCATAATCTCTCTCTCTCTCTCTCTCTCTCTCTCTCTCTCTCTCTCTCTCTCTCTCTCTCTCTCCAGATACCCCAGCCCACAGCAAGGGCGGCTCAAGCAGCCCAGAACCCTGGGCCCGGCCATCTTCCAATGTCCAAGAAGCTGGTTGCTCACGGTCCAAGGAGCATGAGTTGCCACTCCCTACAGGCTCCCAGGCTGTCCAGCTGCCCCGACTGGCCTTGTCTCCACCACCCTCTGCCCCTCCGCTGACCCAGGTGACACCTTCGTGCCCCAGTCCCCCACCTCCTATCCGACCTCCAGCCACCTCAGCCCCAGACCAGTCCCTGGACTTCCTGCGGGCCCAGCAGGAGACTGCCAACGCCATTCGGGAGCTGGCAGGCACTCTTCGGCAGGGACTGGCCAAACTGAGCGAGGCCCTTAGTGCCCTGTTACCCCTTCTGCCAGGAACCCCTTGCGAACCACTACCCCCACCCCCACCCCCGCCTCCTCCCCCACCTCCACCTGCCAGGCCTGTCCTGCCTCCACCTACCCCAAAGGTGGAGATCACCCCAGAACCCGTGTCGGTGGTCGCTGCTGTTGTGGATGGGGCTGTCGTGGCAGCCCGAGGGGTGATCATTGCCCCTAGGAGTGAGGAAGGGACACCCAAGCCACCCCCAGCACCTCTTCCTCCCCAAGACTCACCCCCACACAAGAGGAGGAAAGGTTTCCCCACGCGAAAGAGACGGGGCCGATGGAAATCTCCGTGAAATCTACTCCTGCCCATGCCTATGCCCCTTGCCTGCACCCCCTCCCCCAGCTTGGCGCTATCATGGAGGGGGGGGGACATGCTCCTTACCTATCCTAGCCGCACCTTGGCTCCCTGCTCCAGGGGGTGGTGGTGAGCACCCCACTCCCTGTGCTAGTTAGTGCCTGATTGTCTGGGGGGGACACTCCCATGGTGGGAAACCCCCCCCAGCTCCCTTTCTCTGGTACAATGCTGTCTGCCTGGCTGCCTCCCTTAACCCTGACTTCTAAGCCATCAATTTTAGGTTCCTTAATATATCGCCCTTTGTGGGGTGGGAGGGGACCCCTGGGGTCTGCTACGCACCCCCTTGCCTAACAGTTCCTGTTGTTGACTTGAAGTGACCCTTGGGGGCCTCCTCACATCCCCAACAAAGATGGGGTGGAAATCGCTAGACAGAGCAGAATGTGGATGACAGGATATAGCCGTATGTCCCCTAGGGAGAAGGGGGGCCGGGGTTCTGACTGAGGAGGTATGGATTGGATCCTCTGCCTCCCTTCGCCATTGTCAAATCTGACCTCTGGAACCCAGCCCCTTCTTTCTCCTCAGTGGCGACAAGATATGAATAAACTTATTTTTCATACTTGAGGCTCTGAGACAGGACTGAGTGTCTAGCACTTACAACTGCCCTACTCACTGGATGACCAAGTTACACCCCTCCCAGGAGGGACACACACTCTCCAAGGCCAAGGTCACACTCCTCCCCAGGAGAGCCAATGAGGGGGGGCTGGGAGCTTGGCTCCATTTAGAATCTACTGGGGTGGGACTGAAGGGGAGGGTGTGGTCAGAGCACCTTCCTAGCATGCTAGAGGCCCTGGATTCTATCCATCAGTACTGAGGGGGGGAGTTAATTTTTAGGATTTAAAAAAAATAATTTGTTTGAGTCAGGCGTGGTGGCACACTCCTTTAATCCCAGCACTTGGGAGGCAGAGGTAGGAGGATCACAGTGAGTTCAAGGCCACCCTGAGACAACACAGTGAATTCCAGGCCAGCCTTGGCTAGAGTGAGACTCTACCTCAAAAAAAAAAAATATTTCCACTCAGAAGACAGAAAGAAGAGAGAGACAGAGACAGAGAGAGAGACAGAGAGAGAGAGAGAGAGAGAATAGGCATGCCAGGGTCACTGCAAACAAACTCCAGATACACGTGCTACCCTGTGCAACGGGCTTTATGTGGGCATTGGGGAATCGAACCAAGGTTGTTAAACTTGGCAGGCAAGTACCATAACTGGTAAGCCAACTCTTCAGCCCAGAATCTTTTTTTAAAAAAAAATATTTTATTTATTCATTTTCAAGCAGAGATACAGAGAGAGAGAGAGAGAGAGAGAGAGAGAGAGAGAGAGTACCAGGGCCACCACCTTGTGGGTCTGGCATATGTGGATACTGGGGAATTGAACCTGGGGCCTTAAGCACTAGAGGCAAGTGCCTTAACCACTGAGCCATCTCTCCAGCCCTCCAGCCCAGAATCTTTTCTTTCTTCGGGTAGGTTCTGTTTATCTGTTAGAGCTCAGCTCAACTAACAAACTGGGATAGGTTTTCTGGACATTCCCTTGAATGCTTGCTGGAGTCTCATAGTGTCTCCAAGATGGATGTGGAGGTGCATAACCGTAATCCCAACACTGGGGAGGCTGAGACAGGAAACTCAAATTCAAGGCCAACCTGGGCTGCATATCCAAGGACAAACTGGCCCCAAGAATGTTTAAATTTCAGATTTAGTCGGTGTTCAACTTGGACGGCGAATTCACAAGCAAAGAGAGCTGAATAAGAAATAAGCCTTAGGCCCAGCATGGTGGCGCACACTTTTAATCCCAGAATTCAGGAGGCAGAGGTAGGAGGATTGCCATTAGTGAGTTCGAGACCAGCTTGGGTCTACAGAGGGAGTTCCAGGTCAACCTGGGCTACAGTGAGATCCTGCCTCAAAAAAGATAAAAATAGGACTGGAAAGTTGGCCCGGTGGTTAAGGAGTTTGCCTGCAAAGATAAACGACCTGAGTTCAATTCCCCAGTACCCACATAAAGCCTCATGCACAAAGTGGCGCATGTATCTGGAGTTCATTAGCAGTGACTAGAGGCCCTGGCTGCCCATTCTCCCTCTCTCTCTCCTTATAAATAAATAAATAAATAAATAAATAAATAAATAAATAAATAAATAAATAAATAAATAAATAAATAAAATAGATAATTAAAAAATATAATAATAAATAAGCCTTCAGTGTGTTTAAGAATTTTTAGGGCAGCGGAGATCATCTCAAAGGGCCAAGCCCTTGCTTTTGAAATCTCAGCAAACTAAAAAAAAAAAAGAAATCTCAGCAAACTGACAGCGAGATGGGAGAATTTCCCAGAAGCACCGCTCCCTGGCAGATGGGCTGGGAAGATAGCTCAGCGGTTAAAGTCATTAGCTTACAAAGCCTATGGACCTGGGTTCAATTCCCCAGTCACCCATGTAAAGCCTGATAGGCATTCGTTTGTAGTGGGCAAGAAACCCTTGTGTGCCTACACACACACATACACACACACACACACACACACACACACACACACACACACATTCAAGTAAATTAAAAGTGAAAATTGATAAAGAGAAACCCTTCCTCATATGAGGTGGAAGGTGAGGAATTACATGTCCCCTTGCACCCTCCACCCGCACTCACACACACGAATGTATATACACACATAAATTTTTGGGGGGGGGATTTGAAGTAGGGTCTCCCTCTAGCTCAGGCTAACCTGAAATTCAATATGTAGTCTCAGGGTGACCTCAAGCTCATGGCGATCCACCTACTTCTGCCGGGACTAAAGGTGTGTGCCACCACACCCAGGAAATAAGTTGAATTTTAAAAAGGGATACTGGTATAGCTCCTTGGTAGAGAAATTAACATGAGGCCCTATATTCCATCCCCAGCCCCAAAACAAGTGACTGAACTTATTTCCTAAGATGCTGGCAAAAGTAGGTAATTTTTAAAAATATTTTATTTATGAGAGAGAGAGAGAGAGAGAGAGAGAGAGAGAGAGAGAGAGAGAGAGAGAGAGAGAGA
>PVHP010055578.1:0-10088 GCA_004024765.1 Zapus hudsonius
AGTGGAGAATGCCGTCCGTGAGCCAGTGGGTAGAGGAGGGCAGCCCAGCAGAGCGTGGATTTCCCACAGAAGCTGACCTCCAGAGCAACAGGAGACTGAGTGCTGTGCCCTCTGATGTCTCTAGGCACCATGAATTTCTACATTTGTTCAATAAACTTGAGAAATTTTCAGAGGGGGAGGGAGGGAGAGAAAGCACTCTGCAGCTGCATTCACCTCTTCTCTTCTGGCTCCCTGACTGCAGACACAATGTCTGACTGCTTCACACTGCAGCTGCCAGTCCCTTTCCCTCCATGATGACTGTGCCCTGGAACTGCACCAAAAGAACCCTTCCTGAGGTTGCTTTGGTCAGGCATTTGTCACAGCAAGGAGAAAAATGTGACTACTAATACAGGCGTGCTTGAGGAACAGCACGGAGGCTGATGGGGTTGGAGCACAGTGAAGGAGACCTGAGGTCAGGGGTCACTGTCTACTCCAGATGAATGACATAGGACATAGAGGTGTGGAGCCAGGACAGGACAGCTTTGGATGCCACATTGTGAAAGAGAGGCAGAGGCTGAAGCTGGGAGGCCAGGGAGAGACCACTGCAGCCATCCCCGAGTGACACAGGGGATGTTCCGTGTGTCCTTTGAAGGAAGTATCATTGGCTTTGTTAATGGGAGGAATCTGGGTAGGAGAAAAAGAGGAATCAGACTCCACAGTTCCTGGCCTGAGCAGTGGGGAGGAGGAAAATGCCCTAAGTGGTGTCGGACCTGAGGGACAGAAATTTGGGTTAGGAAGCATAGGAGCTCATCATGGAGACAGTATGCTTGATACCTAACATATACTTAAAAATTCAAATTATCAAGAAAGGCAAAAAAAAAAAAAGTGTTAAGACTGAAAAAACTGGAGCCTGGGTTCAGTGGTTTAAGGTGCTTGCCTGGAAGGCCTAACAACCTGGGTTTGATTCCCCAATACCCACGTAAGCCAGATGCACAAAGTGGTGCATACATCTGGAATTCCTTTGCAGTGGCTGGAGGCTCTGGTGTACCTATTCTGTCTCATCTTTATCTCTCTGCCTGCAAATAAATGAAAATACTTTGCAACATCAGTGTGATACTGAAAACCTACAAACCATTTTCCAGAATTCCTTACCAGCTGGCTTCCCTTGTAGATGACAATAACCCAGGAGGCACTGGTGAAATATTTTTTTTTTTTTTTGGTTTTTCAAGGTAGGGTCTCACTCTAGCCCAGGCTGACCCGGAATTCTTATGTAGTCTCAGGGTGGCCTTGAACTCATGGTGATTCTCCTAACTCTGCCTCCAGAGTGCTGGGATTAAAGGTGTGCACCACCATGCCAGGCAAGAATGCCAAGTATCTTGATAAAACATCTGTACTTAGCTGGGCATGGTGGTGCACACCTTTAGTCTCAGGACTGGCCTCTACAGAATGAGTTCCAGGTCAGCCTGAGCTAGAGTAAGATCCTGCCTCAACAAAAATACAAGCCTGTGCTTGACAATGACTGGAGAGAAAGAAAAATCCTGAGGACAAATTACCCACTCAGTGAAGATCCTGGGCTCAGGTCAACATCTCATTTTGACAACAAAGCAAAAGCTTTATTCATGATATGGTTCATGATATTTGCTCATCAACTCACTCCAGAAGCTCCCTGAATGCAGGACTTCACCATGATGAGTCAGTGCCAGGAAAGTGAGGGGCTGTTACTAGATTGAAGAGGGGCTATGGCTTTCAGGGGTGCAGTGCCCTGGTGGATCTTCTGCTTAAACCTTAACCCTTGCTTCCTCATTGGAACAAAAGGGATTTCCCATATTCTCTAAAAAGTTTCCATTTCTTGGCGATTCCAAAGCCCTCTCCAAGTGAGTCATGGGAAGAAGCCAGGATTGCTCATTTTTCTCTGATGGTATCTGGAGTTCACGCCAATGACAGCAACTCTGGTTAGAAGGGATCTACATGGATCCATGCAGTCACTATTGTACCTATTACTTTAACTGCAACTTTCCCTAGTACTCAAAAAGCCTAGCTAAGCTAAGCCACCCATGGTCAACTAGGACTCCCAGCCAGCATTCTGGTGGTATCAGGACAGAAGCAAGTCATTGAAGCCCCAGATGGAGAGAGACACCAGGAGAAATTAGGTCTCTCCTTTGCTTTCTGGACCTCAGACACACCAGACCCTGGCCAGCAAAGCCCAAGATTGGACAAAGCATGCCCTCAGCCAGTACCTTAAAACCCCAAATCAAGGACAAACCTTTCTATAAAAAGTTATATAACAAATATTTTAGATTTTCTAAGTTATTCAATTTTCTGCTGCAATCACTTATCTCTGTCACTGTAGCATTTATTACAGTATGTTTACATAGTCAGTGAATAGACAAGACTGGGTTCCAGAAAAACTTTATTTATAGCCAGGCATGGTGACATGCCTTTAACCCTAGAGGTAGGAGGATTGCCATGAGTTCGAGGCCACCCTGAGTACATACATAGTGAATTCCAGATCAGCCTGAGCTAGACTGAGAACTCTACCTGGAAAAACCACAATCAAAACCCCACTTTATTTATGAGGCCCGATCTGGCTTATAAAACCCCAGTGATACTCAGGAAATGTCTGCCTACCACAAGGGTGTAGCCCAATCTGGTTCTGTGGGACGGAAATTCCCTCGGGTCTAATGCTGTCCTAACGTGTATGTGGAGCAGAAGAGGGGAGGCCTGAATGTGGGGGCCACTCTGGAAAAGCTGGGCCTTCCTCCTAGGAAGTACCAACTGCTTTACTTCCAATCAGGCCCGCCCCTCTTACTCTCAAAAACAAGGCAGACAAGTCCTTACTGGGGCTGAGGCCTGACCACCTGCCCGGATCTGGTGACAGCCCAATTGTAGTCCTTCGGGGAGTCCAATGCTGCTTCGATCCGGGCTTCCAGGTTCTCGCGGGTAATGAAGTGCTTGGCCTCCTCCTACGGGAAGAGAAAAGGCCAGCTGCAGGGGAGCCCCCCACACAGCTGCAACTCTAAGGAGAAGGGAATTCGGGGCCTCGAGCCGACCTTCCAGTAGAAAGTCATCACAATCATCACAGTACAACTGTGACCACCTGACGAGAGGTCTTTCCCTTGGCTTTACCTGTTACCGCTTGCTTTCGCGCTCCCACGCCCAGGCACCTGTGCAAGCGCATCACCTGCAGGGTCGCGCTAACTGCCCGTGGACACCGAGGTCCTGCGTGGACCCGGGCTCTCGGCCCGTCTTCTCCCCACGCCCCCAGCTCCGGCCTCGGCCCACCTGCAGAAGCAGCACTTCCCGTTCCTTCAGCTGCAGCCGGGCCAGGTCCTCGAGGGCTCGGCGCTCCAGCTCCTCCGCCCGCCGCCGCTCCTGCTCCTCCGCCTCCCGCCGCAGCCTGGCGACCCTGCGCGGGCGGCCGAGACCCGGGGTGAGCCGGCCGCGCGGCCCGGTCCAGGGCGGCCCCGCCGGCCCCCCGCCGCGCGCCCCACGCACCGCAGCTCCTGCAGCCGCCGGTTCTCCGCCTGGTTCCAGGCCATCATCTCCCGGTGCTCCGTGACTTCCGCCTGCGCCTTGCGCTGGGCCTGCACCCCGGCTCGGGCCTCGTAAGCCTTCCGGTGCACCTCGATCTTGAACTCCAGCCTGGCGGGGACGCTGGAGTGGGCACCCCGCCCGCCGCCCGCCACCCGATGCCCGCCGCCGCGCACACGCACCTGAGAGCGCGCACCGTCTGGCGGTACTGCTGGTAGCGCTCTTTCAGCACGAAGAACTCGGCGGGGTCCACCGCGGGCGGCATCTTCACGCGCCCCACCTTGGACTTGGCGGGTGGGTCGTGGCGGGTCTTGCGGCCGCGCACGGGCGGCAGCAGCAGCAGAGAGGGCGGCCGGCACGCCGAGCGGGCGCCCAGGCAGCTCAGCGCACGCTGCATGGCGGCCTCGGCTCACCGCCGCCCGCTCCCTGCGACGCTGTCCGGCCGGACGCGCGCGCAGGCACCACGGGATCTGTAGTTCTCCAGCCCTGCGCGGGGCACCACGGGATCTGTAGTTCTCCAGCCCTGCGCGGAGCCCGCGCGGCTGTCCCCCTTCACCACTCCGGCCACCCGGTCCTGCTTCGAGCTCTGAAACCCTCTTGCGTCCCGTGCGGGGATCTCAGCGGAAGTGAGAGGAGGAGGGGACGAAGGAGAAAATTAAAGGCAATAGCCTCGCACATTTTATTGAAGGGCGGCGGGACGGTCTGGTCCCTCTGCGAATCCTTCCCCTATCCCCTCGTGGTTGACTATCCTGCCACCCCAAAAGAAGCCTGATGCATAAAATCCGGAGCTAGCCATTTAAATTGGGCGAGAGTTTTACGTAGTAGTAATGCAACCCTTCTTTACTAGTGTTCTTTAGATTCATTTTATTGTTTTTTTCGAGGTTGGGTCTCACTCTAGCCCAAGCTGACCTGGAACTATGTAGTCCCAGGCTGGCCTAGAACTCACATTGATCCTTCTACCCCTGTCTCCCAAATTTTGGGATTAAATGCGTGCGCCACCACACTCAGTCCATTAGGTTCATTTTAAATACTATACTTGCAAATTAGCAAACAACCAATTCTTCATACCTGTTCTCCTTGGGGTGTAGGGTAGCTCTGCAGTCCTGAGTGTTGAGTGAACATCAATGATTACCTGATCTTTTAAGTGTAATTATGCCTTCCACTAGTGAATAGAGAAACAGCTGCTAGTGCAGAGGCCAGGGGCATCCCAATGGTATCTCATCCTCCCCTAAACTCCCACCCACGGATGACCAGAAGCTAGTCTTGAGTGCTGGAGGTCCACTAAGCAGTAGTTTCTATGACAGGGCTCCAGATGCTGCTTCCTGCAGAGGGACCCCTAGGCCTGCACTCCTAGGGCAGTGTCCTGAGGGTGGGGTGGGAAGCAAGGCATCACTTGGTAGGCTAGGAGCAGCCTGCTTCAGTACTAAGGGCATTTCTTCCCTCCTTCCAGGCCTAGGGTTCGTAGGAGCCCCAGCCAGCACCTTCTTCTTTCAGGTTGGGAAAACCTGTAACCCAGCCAGGTCCCTAGGGTACTCTAGGAATCCTGGGGTAAGTCTTGCTTTCCTCCAGAGTATAAACCAGGGACCAGTGCTAGTAGATGAGATAGACAGTGTGGAGCAGGTTCTCTGCCTCTCTTCTCTAGTGCCTGCCATCTCTCTTCATTGCTCATTGGAGGTGTGGAATGGAACAAATGCTTGTTTTACTTGTTGGCCCTCCCATAATTTGGTGGAGAGGCCTAAGGGTGGGAAGAGGAGCAGTAGAGATGAACTCGGGACAGAGATCTCGGAAGAGCAGCTTCATCGTGTAGCCAGGGAAACATTTGACATATTGACAAGGCTGCTCCAGGCAGCTGTAGGTCTCTGCTCAGTCCATTCTCTGCTCCTGCCCCAACTCTAGCATTGTCTTTTTGGTTTTTAAGGTTATGCTCTGTAGCCTACCTATCCTGGTATTTGCAATGAAGTCCAGGCTGGCCTCAAACTTGTAGCCTCTCTCAGGAGTGCTAGGATTATAGATGCCTTCATGCTTGGTTACAGTGGTATCTTGTGCAGGGGAGGTGCAGCTTGCCACTCAACCCTTTTCCACAGCATCCACTTTCATTAACAGACACTAGTTGTTGCTGTCTCTAAGGTCACCTGATAGAGGTCATGTTCTCCCCTCACCTGCCCAGGGACCTGAAGTTGAAAACAAAAATTAAAATGGAAGGTGGAGCCGGGCATGGTGACACACGCCTTTAATCCCAGCACTCAGGAGGCAGAGGTAGGAGGATTGCCTTGAGTTCAAGGCCACCTGAGACTACATAGCGAATTCCAGGTCAGCCTGGGCTAGAGCGAGACCCTACCTCAAAAAGCAAAAAAAAAAAAAAAAAAAAAAAAAAAAGGACCAAAGTCGTCAAAGGGAACACCAATCCTTTTCTAAGCCTTTCTAGCTTTAATGACAGGGATAGACATGTTACCATTCTGGCTGGGAACTGAATCCACCAGAGGAATTTTTTTTTTTTCGAGGTAGGGTCTCACTCTAGCCCAGGCTGACCTGGAATTCACTATGTAGTCTCAGGGTGGCCTTGAACTCATGGTGGTCCTCCTAACCTCTGCCTCTTGAGTACTGGGATTAAAGGCATGTGCCACCATGCCCAGCCTTTATTTTTTTTTTGAGATAGGAACTCATGTAACTCAGGCTGGCCTAGAACTCCCTACATAGGACTGCATAGGACTTGAACTTCTGATCTTCCTGTCTCCACTACTTGAATGCTGGGATTAGTTTATGTGGTGCTTGAGATTGGACTCAGAATGCTAGGCAAACACTCTCCAACTGAACCACATCCCCACCCCCACCCGTTTTTTTTTTTAATTTAACAATACCTTTGCAAGGTTTGAGAAACACCAAAGTTTTGTCTTTTTTTCACAAATGAATAAGTCTTTATTAGATTTGTAGAAACAGCTGTATAAAACCTATAGAAAAAAATGGCCATATTTGAAAATAGCTCCAAGGATAGCTCCAAGTAGGGCACAGGATGGTAGTGAGCAGAGTCACAGAACACACTAAAGAGGTGTGGATAGTGAGCCCCCTGGAACTTGGCAGGGTCAAATTCTTAAGTGTTGATTTTATACTTCATGTTGTTCCATGGGCATATCTCCTTACTCTTCAAAGCCCAGCACTTCAAAATTGGAAACTCTTGGTCACAATATGTCAATAAATCTGGGTTGTTGACCACAGGGAGGGTGTCTCCATCCTTCCTGAGTGGCTGGTAATAGTGATAATGCACAGGCAGAAAGGCTTGTAAAAAAAAAATCAGTGCACTGTGCATCTTGTCTGGCATAAATAAGGACTTCAGATTTCTTGGACAAATAGTTGGGGGCTTCGATATTAAAACTTTCTGACACCATCACTGCCTCTTAAGTTTTTCTCTCATAATGAAGCCAACTCATAAGGATCCATAAAAAGTCTGGTCAGGATGTAATGTTTAAGAATCAGCAGGTCTGTAACTCCTCAATGCTTTCTCCAATTTCACTTTTATTAAATGGTCTCTATGGAAACCATCTTTCAAAAAAAAAATCTTGTCTCAAAATAATCTCAGAACATGTGGGCCTTATGCCGGCACTGAAGGGGACATCAGCCCAGAGGAGCAGCCAGTGCTGATGTGAGGGGGGGCTTCAGGGAGGGAGGAGCGTGTACCCCTACGCCCCGGGGGACTGAGACCCAGACGGCAGTGGCCCATGGTTTCCCAGCTCGAGTTTTGCCTCTTGACCTGGGAATTGCAATGAATTTACAAAACTTAGGACCCCAATTAGTGTAAAACTTGCCTCAATTATACCTACATCCTTCAATGTGCACACTTCTTGTTGGCAATGTTCCTACCTTTCCTTGGTAGAAGGTTGGTTCAGTCTAATTGAACCTGTTTCCCAATCTGCAAATCTATTCTGCACCTGAATAGATGTGTTTGCTTTTATTTTATGAGTTCAGAAGTGGAGACTAGGGCTGGAGAAATGGCTCAGTGGTTAAGGCACTTGCCTCCAGTGCCTAAGGACCCCGGTTCAATTCCCCAGGATCCATATAAGCCAGACCCACAAGGTGATGGCCCTGGTGCGCTCTCTCTCTCTGCTTGAAAATGAATAAACAAACCATTAAAAAAAAAAAGAAACTTTCTCTTAAAAAAAAAAAAAAGTGGAGACTGTTCTAGCTGGTCTATCTCCTGGTCCTATATTCCTAGTTCCCTGCTGAAAACTCAAGCTCCTGCCCTTGAGGCCTATAAAGCTTTCCCTGACACCCAGAGAAAACTGGCCTGGAAAAAGGCAATGCTTGGGGGCTCCCTGACTCATACCTAGCTCAAGGCTCTGTGCAATGAAAAAAAGTAGGGGCCTAAGAATGGAGCCTAGAGCCTATACAGAGGTTGGAGAGGGCTCATCTGGAACCAGGGCTGGGTTAGATGGAGGGATATGAAGTGGAGCAGCATCTACCGTGTATGACCTACCTTCCTTCCAGGCAGACCCATGTAGGGGTCAGCAGTGAGTTTGGCAGCGTCCAACTAGAGGGACCTCTCTTCTTCCAAGCAGACCCATGTATTGCCCAGCAGTGGGTAAGGGAGCACCTACCTGGGGTGACCACTCTTCCTCCGCAGCAGTGTAGTGTGGTCCTATTGTTTCCTAACTCAGTGGAAGGAAATTTCCTAGCTCAAGATTCTAGTCCCTCCTCTTATACTAGACGCAGCTAGCCTGAATTGTTAGAAATAGATCTTGTAAATCTGGGTGTGATGGTTAGCATTTGTTGTCAACTTGACCTTTTTAGTAACTCTTGGGTGGGTCTCTGAGGATGTTTACAGGAAGGCAGCCTCTCAGCAAGGGGCAGGATGTATAGAAGCCCAAAGAAGCTAGAAGTAAACATCCTTTCCTGTGTGGGCAGTGCAGGAAGGAAATTCCAGAGACTCAGGAAGCCATTAAGTCTGGGGAAGTCTATTGCAAGACCCCACCCTAAGGCTATATAAAGGGGAAAAAAATCCTCTCCTGACCTTCCTGCTTGTTCGCTGCTGGTGCTTGTTAGTGACTTGCACTCGCATCCTGCTCTCCTACCCTTCCTAGACATGGGAACCCAGTTTCCTTGGCCTCACATCATGGACTTGAAGAGCAGCTGCTCCCAAGGGAACCATCAGGCCTTCTGGGCTGGATTGGGACTGCTGAGGCCTCCAACCACGTGGATTTAACAGCAACTGGTTTCTTCACCTATGGGCCTGCAGACTTCTATTATTGGACTGTCATAAGCTACCCCAATAAATTCCCTTTTACTATAATCCATTCTGTCAACTTTGTTTCCTCTAGAGAACCCTGACTAATACACTGGGCCAGCAGCTCATTTTCCATTCCAGCCATTAGCCTCTACAGGGTTAGAGGAACATTTACTGGGTAACTGGCCAATCTGCATTTGAGCTGAACAGCAAATGTGAGAGTAGGGCCAGGCTTGCATTGTGGTAACATGCCATTGGGCAAACATAGCATCAAGTCCAAGGGCAGTGATAGGGTATAACAGGCAACACTGCTGGTGTTGGGCTTCAAGATGGCCACAGCTGTGACTTTCCAAGTTGACACTAATAAGCAGGGGCTGGAAATGTGGGGAACTGTATGTTCAGTTAAATTATTTTAGGAAATGCAGACTTGGTTAGCTTGATGATTCTTGGGCAAACATTTGCTTTGTGGTTTAGTCAAAACAACTTTTTTGAGAGACCCTGCAACATCCGGAATGGTATCCAGCCCCCAGAAGGCAGTTAGTGTAGTGCTAGAAGGCACTGCACAGGCTGCCAGGGGAAAATGATCAACAACAGCTGGAGTAAACAGAGACCACTGACACGAAAAACAATCTGCGGTCATGAGTAGGCTGACCACACCCCCTACTGGGAGAGAACAGCAAACCAAGAAAGGAGCACTTGTGCAATGGAGGAGCCTGGGCCTGGGGGAGGCAATCAACAGCTTTCAAATTCGGCCAATTTTCCACTTAGTGAGAGGGATCCCTTGTGTGGAACTTGGGATTCAGGGTGATAACTACCAGATCCCGTACTCTTGGGCTCCTGAGACAAGATGTACTGTGGGAGCGATTAATGGGGAGGCTAGTAAAAATAGAACCTAGGTAATCCAGAAATGTGGATATTTGTTAACCTACACTGATCACACTCTCCGATGGAGATTGTGCTTGTATTTTTCAGGATGCAGCGAGAGAGCTGGGGCCCATCTAACCCTACCAACTGACCATAGGCCAATACCTGAGATTATGGCAAGAGAGGAGCCACCACAGTCATAACGTGGAGGATCCATATGGAATCCTGCAGAGAAGGACGGGAGGAACGAGGGACCCACAGCCACAGACATTCAATCTACACAGGATAAACCAGTGAGACAGAAACCAACGATCTTCGACACAAAGACCCCTAAACTCACAATCTTAAAGCAGCCTTAATACTCATCCACCACGACTCACGGAACTATGCGGAAGAGGGGGCGGAAAGATTGTTAGAGCGTGGTGGGGGAGACTATCCACAGGCATAGCACCCTTCAGTATCAACACACTTGGGCCAGGAGGACCGGGCTGAGTACTAG
>PVHP010055579.1:0-10076 GCA_004024765.1 Zapus hudsonius
CAGGTCCTTCTGTGACGGTGGTTTGAGCAGCAGCAGGGCATTCTGTGCAACTGCCTCTCAGAAAACTTGTACCTTCATGCTCAGCCTCTGGTGATCTCTTTTCCTTTCTCAACCACCTTTCCTTGAAGAAGAATTCTATCTGTTGGTTTTTATTGAGCAAATATTTCCTGTTTGATACTGGCCTGTATTCTTTTCATATGTTCTTCCCATCAGCCCTCTAAGGTAGATACTATTATTATCAGGTTTAACCAGCATCTCTGAAGCAGAGCTCCGGATATCCACCCCCTCCAAACCTGTTTCTCCTGAGTTCGTTCTACCCAGTTATTCAATCCAAAAAATGTAGAAGTCATTCTTGTCTTCTTCGCCTCATTGCTTTCATCCTCAAATCTAGTTAATTAGCAAGCCATGTCCTCTCCCTCTCAAAAATGCATCTCTAATGTGGGCCCTTTGCTCTCTGTATTGGTATAACCTCAATCCAATCCACTATCATATCTCATCTGGACAACTGGAAGCCCGTTTTCATACCTTGTTTCTATTTTCATAACACTCCAAACAGCGGTGGAAGGATCTTCTAAATGCATAACCCAGATCTTGGCATGTGTTTGCTTAAAACTCTATAATGAGCTTGCATTGCACTTTAAATATAGCCTATACTCTGTACCCTAGCCTAGAACATTCTATTCAATATTCTTTCAGTTTCCTTTGCTTTACACCTTGCATCTATGTGCAGAGACCCATTGCTGTTTCACTTTAATCCAGTATGTGATAACTGCTGCCCTTTCTTCCTGGAGTCCCTTGCATTTGGATCTTTATGCAGTGGGTTATTTACTATCTTGCAGGAGATGACCACCATCTAAACTAGTCCAATGATCAAGTTTTCTATTGACTAGTTCCTTTCTATCATATTTTAAGGAAACATTTACATTAAATATCTGAATAATGGAGCTGGAGAGATGACTCAACAGTTAAGGCACTTGTCTGCAAAGCCTAACAACCCAGGTTCGATTCCGCAGTACCCATGTAAAGCCAGATACACAACTGGTCTCTTCTCTCTCTGTCTCTGTCTCTGTCTCTCTCCTTACAGATAACTAACTAAAACAAAAAAACTGCTGAATTTATTATCCCTGCACTTTCTGCTAGAATAGAGTATCTTAAGACTTCACAGTTTTATCGGTGGTGCCCAAAACAAAATTCAGTACATAATATATATACTCAGTAGATATTTATTGAATGAATACACGAACGATTAGATAAATAAATCACAAGCTAAAAAAGTTTTTTTGTTGTTGATGGTTTTTTTTTGGGAGGGGGTCCTAACTGTTACCTTTCAGAATTGGTTGTTTCAAGACAGCCAGGCTAAATTATTTCCTTTGCTCAATCTACCAAAGATAGCTCCATGAAGGGCATACATATAAACACTATGCATGGGTATCACATATGGCCACTTGGCTCTATTCTACCATCCTATTTTATTTTTTTTGGCCTGAGAATTGACCCTGAGGTCTCCCATATGGTATGCAAGAGCTCGACCACTGAGTATATTGATTGCCTACTTTTTACTTCTTGAGACAGGGTCTCATTAAGTTGTACACGCTTGAACTATTCTTGTAGCACAGGCTAACCTTGAACTTGGCAATCCTCTTGCCTCAACTTCCTGAGGACAGGATTGCATGGTACCATACATTTGCTTGCAAAAGTCAAAATGTAAACACTTAGTGACTTTTTTCATGTTTGTGCTTTTTTAAAATGTAATCATTGACGCATTAGCCAGAATGTTTGGCATTAGTGTTCTAGGAACTGGATATGTTATCTACCATCTGAGAGAAGACTGGTGGATGCAAACATAGCCTTAAGAACTTTCACCTTGTATAACGTGCATTTTTTATGTATATCTTGGTTCAAGGAGATATCTGTAAAAGTCATGATGTCTAAGTCAGTGATTCAGTTCAGCAAACTTTATGAACATCTACTATATGCCTGACATCATCTAGCTTTTTGAAATAAATTCAAAGTTATATAAAATTTGATGAATCAGAAATGAGTTTCAGTTCCTTTTGGCAATTGGGATTCCTCCTCTACTCTTTATACAGAATTCAGAGCTCATTGGACTCATGACCATTAAACAGCCGTGGTAACCAGGAAAAGCAGGATTTGATCATGAATATTTGCAAGCTAAAGGGGATGTGTTTTTCACACAGAGAATCTGGGTTAGCAACAGTTTTGGTATGATGCCTCCAATATAAGGCAGACAGGAGATATATAGACAAGACATTTGTAGATAGAAGGCACCAGGAAAGAACACAAAATTCAAATATTCATTCATACATAATTAGGAGAGCTGGAATTGACTTATTGAGTCCGATACCCTTTAAAGTTTATTCCTTCTTTATCCCATCTCTTTCTCCCCATATTTATCTGAAAGCAACCATTTTATTCTTGAAAAGCATGGTGGAGGGAGATTGGTTGAATTTAAGAAACCTTGACCATTCCAGCAAAGACAGAATAGGACTAACTCATATACACATAGTTTGCCATGTTTTCCTCACACTTGCAAGTGAGCTGGAGTCCCAAGGCCCATCTCCAGTGACGTACCTCCTCCAATGAAGTTCCACCAGCTGACGACTAAGTAGTAGGCTTGGTCACAAACACTTGAGGCTATGGGGAACATTTTATATACAAACAACCACAGTGTGATCAGAGTTAATTATTATAGTTAGAATCCTGAAAGCTGGAGAAAAATTCCAGAAGTCCATGGTCAGCATTATGGTATCTGGAGATTTGTAAAAGTTCTGAGGCACGAGTCGCAGCTTTGTGGAGCCATCTTTGGGCTATCCTATCCCCATGCAAGTCTGGGCAGAGGTAAAGATGACCACCACACCTCTATCTGGATCCTGATGTAAGGTAAACATGACAGAGGTAATAGATTGATTTTTGCAAGTTTCTGTTAATTTTTTAACCATATTTTGATTCATGGTAGAGCTGGTTCAGTGATATTCAAAGTCAAGGGAGATCTTTGTGTGGGAGAAGAACAGTTTACTGGCAATATTCGGCACAGAGAGGTGCCCTGTGACTAGTTTTTGAGTTCCCTAGTGAAATACACTTATGTTACAAATGAGGATCTCTATTGCCATTTCAAAAGTCTTGTTTCCTGATTTTTCTGTGGGCTGGCTTCACAATGGGGAATATGTGTAAGTGGTACATGAAAATACTTTATATAGTCTTGCCTAAGCCTTTATGTTTGAATAGCCGTAGAATTTTCCTGATACCATATGATTGCCTATTCAAGTTTTACCCACTCATTCATTCACTCACCCACTCACGTCAAAGCTCTTACATAGCATCTGCACTGGCATTGCAGGCAGTGGAAAATCATGGAAAATATCCTTGGATATTTGTAAATCCTGCAATACCATGTGAAATAGGCAGTACATATATGGTATAACACAACAAAATCAATGTGAATACTTGAGATAACATGCTATTATTTTTTCTTTCTGAGAATCAAGCCAGAAAAGATGGAAAAGAAATGGCATGTTTAATAATAAAAACTCTCAATGGCATAAGATAGAAATTTTGAATGCTCAAAGTAGCCCATTAATGAAACACATTGAGAAATTTTTGTTTTGAATGGAGCTGGTTTTGAATGGCTTTGTGGATTTGCAGTAGAAATCATCCAAGATAGGAGAGATTTAGAATATAACATTTAAATAGGAAGTTACTTTTGTTATACTTGTTTTTAATAGCCACATAGAAAATATTAAGCATTGTGATGGTTAGGTTTTGTTGTCAACTTGACCATTTTAGTAACCTTGGGTGGGTCTCTGAGGATGTTCATAGGATGTCAACCCTCTCAGTAGTGGGAAGGATGTAAGGAATCTCAGGTGAGCTAGAAATGAACATCTCTTCCTGAGAGAGAAGTACAGGAAGGAAATTCCAGAGACTCAAGAAGCCAACAAGTTTGGGATATGGTTGCAAGACCCCATCCTAAGGCTTTATAAAGGGAAAAGCCATCACTACCTCTCCCTGCCTGATTGTGTCTAGTCTAGAGAAATTAGTCAGCTCGGTGATTACAGTTAAGTCTGATGTAGTTTTTGGCAATCTGAAAGGATTATCTGTATATGCTGAGATGTGTGATTGGTTCAGTGCAAATTATGAGATACATAGATAAAAATAAAACTTGATTGTTATAACTCTTAAAAAAGTTTTCACTCATATAAAGTTAGAAAGTTGTAAAATGAAGGTATATTTTGATGAGGAAGTGATTAAAAATCTTAATTATGGCAAATTTGGTCATATCCATATTGAATAGGATTCTCAGATTCCTTATGGGATTAACCAAGAAAAAGTATTGATTATTAGTGATGCATGGTCTGTATAATTGGTACATTCATAAAGTAATTGAAATTCTTGTTCTAGTCAGTTGGAGGTTGTATTAGGTATATTTCTTGTCATTGTGAAAAAATACCTGCTGATAGATACAAATTAAGGGGAAAGAAGGTTTATTTGTGGTCAATTTCAGAGGGTATAATCCATCATGGTGGGAAGGAGGGCATGGTGTTAAGATCTTGTGCTGTGATTTGCTTACAACTTGGCATATCAGGAACTGGTCCAGAAACAGAACCTAACTACAACCTTCAAAGTCTCTCCCAGTGATCACTGCCTACTGTATTGTTACTTTTCTTATTGCTATGACAATACCTGACAAGAAGCAACTTCAAGAGGGGAGGGTTTATTTTGGCCCACAGTTATGAAGGGATGTATTCATTCCTGGCATGGAGGGTGTGGTAGCAGGAGTCTGATGTATTCACACAGAGCAGATGAGCCATGCATTTTGTTATCCGAGAGCAGAGAGAAAGTAGGGCAAAGCTATAAAACCTGAAGGCCCACCTGCCCCTAGTTACCCACGAGCAAGGCTCTACCACCTAAAGATTACACAACCTTCCAAGATAGTATCACTGGTTATGGACCAAGTGCCAAATGCTCTAACACATGGTCCCATGTGGGATATTTCATATTCGAACAGAATGGGAGTCAAATGATTTTGTGAACAGAGCGTCTCATGTCAGAACAATAGTTTTTGAAGAATTCTCATATTGTTGCTTCTTTTCTAAAATTGTTCTTATTTAACCACTCACTTGGCAAATAAGCCCGGATAATGGCAGTTGATCTCTAAATTTGTTCCTTAAAATTTGATAAATTGGCATATTAAAACTTTTGAAAAGCTCCAAGATAAAAAACAAAGTCTATAAGAACATCTAAATGTTAAAATATCTCTCTCTCCTGCGCACACACGTGTAGTATCAAGTAACACAATTTTATTGATTCTGAAATTTAAAATTACATTCAACCAGGATCAGAGTGTTCTCTTTATGTAAATCAATTTAACCTCCATTTTAAAATTTTATTCATTCAATGTGTATCGAGTATCTATCGTGTGGTTTGTGGGAAGCACTGTTCCAGGCACTGGAACAAGAGTAAGGAAAAAAAAAAAAAAAAACCTCTCTTACGTATTCTAGTGATAGTGACAGGCAGGAGTCAATGCAAATAAGTATTTAGTTAGTTGTATAACAATCAGTACCAAGGAGAGAATGATGTGTGTATGTGAGTTGAAAAGAGTTCTGCAATTAAATACGGTCATAAAAGACCCCCCTCCTGGGAAGATGATGTCTGAGTCAAGATCTGAAGAAAGAGTAGTCAGATGCTGGACACATTTCCAAGGCAGGGATTGTCAGGTTGGCTGACTGTCTGGGTAGGTGGTGTAAAAGAATCCGAAGACTCAAGAATGACCCCACTGGATTTAGTGTCATGACAGGGACTTTCCTTTAATAATGATGTGCTTGGATGAGATTGACTTCCTGCTCCCAAAGCCCTCTGATCCTCACAGCTGAAGCCAATAAATTACTATAAACAGGCTTCACTAACTGTCCCTACAGGGCCCTTAGTGCAAGAAGGATTCCAGACAGAAGGAATACAGAGAGGCCTGGCCACACAGCCTGTTAGCTGGACGTCTGTCAGCTTCTCAAATTGATGCAGTGCTGGCCTCACCTCCTGGCTATTTATCCTCAGCCCCTTGCCTCTGGTTGTCTGCTTATACAGTCTCCCTCCAGCAGGAGTGTGAGTTGGTTACCACAGCCCTAAAACACGATGATTTCTTGCTATGGTCCACTCTCTACCTGCTGCCTGCTTCCAAAATTGTTGAAGCCAACCACCTGCAGGCCTGGTTTTCCATCTGTTTCCTGTTGCCGAATCTGCTCACACAGGGTCTGCTTGCTTGCCTGCCAAGACATCTGCCTGTTGCTTGTGGCCGGACTTCTATGATTTTTGCCAGTTCGTCAGCCTGGCCTGAACCTTTGCCCATTGCCCTCTGTCTGCATCTCACAGAGCTCTGTGACTGTCCCCACTCTGAACACTTCCTACAGATTTGTAAGAAGTCCTGAACACTTCTTATAGATTTTCAGATGAGGACTCATTCATTCATGTCTGCATTAATGCATCCAACCTAACCTGTGGGGGACTACAGATAAAAGGTAGATAATGCTCAAGCCAATAACCTCCTAATTCAACTCGGTGGGTTACAAAAAGTGGTATGGAATAGGAGGAGAGGGGAACTGGGGAGGGCATCCATTGAAAATACAAACATGTACCAAAGAGGAAGCTCTATTCTCAAGATCAACATTGGGTCTGCCTCATTCTCCACTTTAAACTTTTTTTTTTTAGTTTTTATTTATTTATAAGCAAAGGAGAGAGAGAGAGAGAGAGAGAGAGAGAGAGAGAGAGAGAGAGAGAGAGAGAGAGAGAGAGAGAGAATGGGTGCACCAGTGCCACCAATCAATGCAAATGAATTTCAGACTCATGCACTGCTTTGTGCATCTGGCTTTTCACAGTTACTGGGGAATCGAACCCCAGGTCATTAAGCTCTTCACTCAAACACCTTAACCCCAGAACCATCTTTCCAGCCCTCCACGTTATTCTTTGAGACAAGGTCTCTCTCTGTACCCAGAGCTCAAGAATTTGGCTAGAAAAACTACTGAGGAGCCTTAGGCATCCTGCTGCCTCCACTCCCCAGGCTGGAATTATAGGTGCACCCCACTTTACTCAGCTTTTCCATGGGTGCTAGAGACCCAAACTCAGGTCTTCATGTTTTAAGGCAACTTTTGGATATTGTGACATGATGCTGATATGTTGGACGGCATACATAGATGTCCTGGGAGGCAGGTAGCCCACAGGCCACAGGTAGCACAAAGCTGATTCCCATTTCCAGACTCTTTCCTTAGCAACTTATGTTCCAGTCACACCAACACTTTAATGTCTTACTTCTCCCCTGCCTACACCACCCCTGCAGATGACTGCACTTCCCTCTCCTGTTTCCTTTGCTCCTATTATTCCATCTTCTTGGAGAGACCCTTCCCCCATCACCAACACCCCCTTCCTCTTGAAGCTTACTCACACATTGGCCCAGAAGTCGCCTTGGCCAGAGGCCTTCCTGAGTTCTTTGATGGTCACATCTCATGAGTGTTCAGTGTACTGAGTACTTTGTAGCTCTAATTTGACTCAGTTCTCACAACAACCCTATGAAAAAGGTTCTATACAATTATCTTTGATCACATTGTGCACTTAAAATTATTCTACATTTTTAAGTGTGGAATCAAAAGCATAGATGTATTATCCAAGGTTAAAGAGTCAAAGAATGTCTGATCTGTAACATTGGATGGATATAGGAGCTATACACCTCACCATCTTTTTTTTTTTGCAAGCAGAGAGAGAGACAGAAGAGAGACAGATAGAGAGAATGGATATGTCAGAACCTTCAGCCATTGCAAACAAACTCCAGATGCATGTGCCACTTTGTGCAACTGGCTTGACATGGGTACTGGGAATCAAACTCAGGTGCTTTGCAGGCAAGCACCTTAGCTGCCGAGCCATCTCTCCAGCCCTCAGCATCTTGTTTTAATTATTTATTTCCTTGTTCGTGTATACACACACACACACACACACACACACACACACACACACACACACACATACACACACACTCAGGCATTCGTGGCACCCTTCCATGTGGTGCTCAGAGGACTGCTTTTAAGTTGGTCCTTGTCTATCCACCTCATTTAAGATGGTTTCTCTGTGTGAATTCTCGCTTTGCTGTTCTCTGATGTGATTTGTGCTTCTGGAAACGTCTTCTTTTTCCACCTCTCTTCTCACCATTGATGTGCTGGGTTACAGAAGACCTCATGACTTCTGAGTTTTTCCATGGTGGATAAGGGTGGAACTCAAAGACGCCAGCTTTCTTAGCAAGTGCTTTATCTTCTGTGTCATCCCTTCAGCTCCAATTTCCACCATCGCTGAACTTGAGCTTTATTTTGCTGCTTAGATGGGATCCCATGACCGGATTCCCTGTGCATCCATAATCATGTGTTTCCAAAGGCCCTAACATTGTATTTTAGAAGCCTAAATTTACACTGTTTCCTTTTTTCCCAATGATAGTGTTAAAACTTTCTGTGTCAAATCCCTTTTTCCTCTTCCTTGACAACATCTTGGGAATGTTTCATAACCATCAGATCACTTCCATTATTAAACTGTGTCCAGAATATTTTACAATTCTATCTCTTTTTTTTCTTCCAAAACTTTTATTCTTCCCATTGCAGCACAGGCTTTTGGCTCCAGGGACTTGGATGTCTCTGGCCTCCCCTCCCCCACCTCTCTTAGCTAGGATCCAGTTCCTACTGGGTTAGAGGGAGCCAGGGAGGAGATGTGGAGAAAAGGATCAACCTCTCTTAATGGGTCTTGGCCACCGCTCTCTTGTTGGCTGTGCTTAGAGGCAGACACCCTGGCGTTTGCATGAGTGTAGAAGCTGGTGGTCTGTGGGTAAGTAGGGGGTCCTAAGAGAACCAGGCATGAACTCTCCCCATATGGGGTCATAATATTTCAACCTAAATGCTTCTCTGAAACTTCCAGAAGGCTCTTTCACAACAGTTCCTGCAACTGGGGCTCGCCTCACAGACTCTGGTTTCGGGTCACACTGAGTGGGCTGACACTCCTTTCTAGCAGGTTGGCTCAAATACAGTGAGGGTCCCTGCTGCCTACACGGTCATGAGAATGTCACATAATCTAGCTATCTCAATGGATAGAGCATGGAGGAAGCTATCTTGTCACTCTCTGTCTACCCTCCAATCTCTGTTTTCTTTCAAAGGGCATCCACAGCTCAAGTGGATATCCACTCAGGGTCCTGATACAGCTTTAGGGCAAGGTCTTACAACCATTTCCCAGACTTGTTGACTTTCTGAGACTCTGGAATTTCCTTCTTGCACTGCCCTCCCAGGAAGGGATGTCTGTTTCTAGCTAACATGACTTCCTGAATCTCCTGAGCTTCTTTTCTCTCTTCCTTTTGGAGGAAATCTGCTACACAACACTCAAGATTACTGTGGATTGCTAACCGGTCAAGTTGACAACAAAATTTCACCATCACAGGGTCTTACTAATTTGTTCAGCCTGTCCATGAGCTCAATCTATATCCAAGGCAGGCCTTGAACTTGTAACCTTTACACGTTAGCCTCCTGAGTAACTGGGATTTTGACCACATTGTCAGGACCAGCCCTTGTCATTCTTAGGTTCTTTGCTTTAACGGTCTGTATATGTATCACAAGAAGTAGAACTCATGGCAATTCTTTCTCTTTAAAATGTTTTATTTATTTGCAGAGAGAGAGAGAGAGAGAGAATGTGAATATAGGCCCACCGGGGCCTCTAGTCACTGCAAATGAGCAACAGATGCAAGTGATGCTCTGTACATCTGGCTTTACATAGGATCTGGATCTTTAGGCTTTGCAGGCAATCATTCTAACCACTGATCCATCTATCCAGCCCTCACTGCAATTCTTTTGCCTCAGCCACAGCCTCTCAGGTGATGGGCTTGCAGGTGTGAAGGCCACACTTAGCTCATGCCATTCTTTTACTGAAGAGTTTTGAATTCATTTCTTAGTAGTTTTCCTCTTTACTACCATAAATATCATGACTTACGGTAAGTTCACATTCATATATTGATTCAATAGAGTTCATGTTCATATATTCACATTCATATT
>PVHP010055580.1:0-10457 GCA_004024765.1 Zapus hudsonius
ATGGAGAACTTGTAGCTGTGATATCAAGGCACAGTATGTCATTAGATCTCAGAGTCTACCATAATGTCCAGTGCTCATGTATGTGGTTGGCCTTCTTCAGGCTGCGATCTTGCTCTAAGATCTGTGTGGGATCTAGTCTTAAATTTTTCATTCCTGCCACAGGACCTGGCACTCATTACTTGCTTACAGGAAGTATGTGAAGGCATGTGGATTGGTATAGATGTGCAAGGTGAAGGCAGACAGGTTGTGATGTAGAAAGCCTTTGCTTGGTCTAATTCCTTATCATTAATATTGCTTGTCTTTCTGGACTGTATTATGAGTTAGCCAGTGGGGTATTTATTTTTGATCTACAAATTAGATTTATAGTCATCAAGATAAAATACAGAGGATATTATTTCAAAAAGATAGACTTGTAAAAGGGCATATGCCAAAAGTTAGATGAACTTAGGGAAGGAATTATCAGGCTGTGAATTGCTTCACCCCACACACCAGAAGAGGAAGAAATTCTTGAATATACTTAAGAGGGCAGCATGTGGATCCTAAGTAGCATGTAGATATGACCTCAGGCACAAGGCATCTGGCCGTAGAGGTTCTGCACTTGGGAGAAGTACTTTTATAGTTAGGGTGAGTGTCTTTGTGGTTTCTTGGCATGAAACTCATGCCATGTGAGGATGAAGTGAAGTCCAGATTAGCCAGTGGAGGGTTAGGTTGAGCTCTTGTGCCACTATGCCCCAGCTGACCAAGTTCTGTCAGGCAAATAAGGGCCATGCAGATAAGGGCACTCCTGATTGATTCAAGATTAGTCAAAGGCTCAGGTCACTAGTGACTAGGCAACATGTCTGTGGGGTCAGGTTATAGGCTGGCAGTTTGGGCTTCCTAGGCCAGGCTTGTGAAAACTCCCTAATGGGAGTCTCTGGTCCCTTATGATGGCCTTCCCTCTGCAATGCCCTGATGTGATAAAAATCACAGAGCGGGTAGTCTGAGGACTAGCTCATCACGATACAGTAGGTCACCTTGCACCAGTGATGGGGACTTTAATGTGCTTCTCAAACAGATTCCAGTAGGGTAGGCTGGTGAAGAGGCACCGAGAGAGCATGCTCCTAACAAGCTCACAGGTGCTGCCGGTAGCCTGTGATACACTTTTCAGTAGGTAGCAAAGTGTTGATGACTTCAGGATTGAAACAGCCATGGGATATAATTAATATGATATGTTGTAGCAAGGAGCAAAGTCAGTACCATGGTTGCAGATTGTGGGACCAATGGAGCCTTTCTGGGCTCTGGATGGGCTTAGTTTAAGGGTTAGATTGCTGGGCACTCATTGGTCACTAAAACTCACCAAGTCAGTTGCTCTTAAGTTCATTGTCTTATAACTTACAAAGAATTGACAGGTTTAGACAAGTAGAAAGGTGAATTAAGCAAAGTGTTATTTTTAGGAAGCAAAGCAGAAAGCTCCCAAACCTGGAGGTTCTCTGAGCAGGTAACCACTTGTTGAGTTGGACCAGGAGTTCTTAAACCCTCCGGAATGTAAAGTAGGCATCAAGTAGGGGTGCATTAGATTGGTTACTTCAAATGTGCATGAAGGATCCATCCGTGGGGATTTAAATTAGGCATTGAGTCAGGGTGGACTGGATTGGCTATTTTGAATGTATGGGGGGGGGTCTCTTGGTAAAAAGGAACAAGGGCAAGGGCTGGTGGTCAGCAGACATCTTGGTGAGACATGATAACTCGGGGCTTTTTGGAATTCAGTCCCCAGACTCTGTCCTCAGGGATTATCATTAGTGATATTCTTCTTGGGGCTTTAACCCTGACTACCTACCTACAAAATGGGGGCTACCTTACTCCTGATTCCTATCACCAATGCATGTGGGACACAGGTGCTTTGAAAATATTGGGAGAGGTATGAAGCATTCTACCTGTGATTCCCAATGGTCATCACAAATTCAAGGTTAAAAACTCAGCATTGTAGGTAGAAATGCCAGAGGGTCAGATGGCAACTCCTCAATCTAATGCTGAGTGACCTTGAACCAGCTGTTGACCCCTGAGCCTCTTTCTTTCTGATCTGTGGAAGAGAGACTATAAGAAAGGAATTCAGACCTGGGAGGGGTATGAGCACTACTAAACTACTATAGAAGTTGAGAGATGTTTAAAGAGGCCACTCTCTACCCTAGTTTTGACTTGAGTACAAACACAAGAGATATGAGATACCCAAGTGAATATTAGGCAGATCCCCAATTGTTTATAAACCCAGTGAGAGACTCACGGGCTATTGTAGAGCTGGTTATATGTGCCTCCTATTTGAGAAACTGGAAGGGTTTGTGTCTGATGACTGTGAAGCTAAGTCAGCCTGTGTTGACAAGAAATAAATATTGTGGTGGAACTTGCCTGTGATCTCAGCATTTGTTGGATAAGGGATACTTGCTGGTTTCCCATAGAGCATGGCTCTCATCATCTAGACTAAGATTATAAAATTAGCCCTGATCAGGATCCATCAGTAAAACCTTTCATTTTTAATTTCTTCTCCAACTTCGTACACTCCCGAATATTTTCCATGGTTTGAAAAAAAAAAAGACATTTAGGAAACAGGGACAGTAGGAATGACAGTGTCTGCAGGAGAAAGAAGGTCCTTCTATGAGGTCAAAGCTCTCCAGACTGGGACAGGCAATGTAACATGGGTAAATTAGTAGGTCAGACCCCCACCTCCTGCTTCCCTGGTGACATTAGAAAGGGGAAAAATATAATGCCATATGAAAGGGAGGAGGACCTTTATTTAGTTCTTGTTATGACCATTAAGAAAAGTCCACTTCCTCTGCCAAAGGAAGAAAGTCCATATTCCCTCTGGATCTAAATGGAGACTAGTGTCCCCTCCCTGAAAAGTTAATCCAGTGGAGCCTGTCAATCACTCACCAGGTCAAGAGTCTGCCCCTCACCTAAGGACATGCTAAAGAGGTGGGAGGGACATTTATGTCCTAATTGTGATAATGTACTGTCCACCCAGAAGACCTTGTGGTGCCCTCCCTCCATGACTTTAGAGTTAAATCTTTTAAAGTTATTGCTTCATGCAGCTGAGAATATAATGTGCTCACCATGAACCAGGCCATTGATTTAATCCTTTGCCTTAAATTATTAACTAAATTTGCATTACTTAGAGTTTATTATTACCTGCCTATTATCTAGGGTTGGGCAGAAAACTTGACTAAGATTTTCATACAATGGTCACGAGGATACCTCCTTAAATAATTATGAGATAGTAAAATATTAATAATAATAAGCTGCTCCTCAATTCCATAACAGTTGTTTTTATCTAAATAACAGTTAACTCTACTTTGGAAACATAACCAAGTTCATAACAATAGCAGAGCCTATCCCATGGTGAAGGTACCCACGAGAGGCAGTGGGAAGGCATGAAGCCACAAAGGGGGACTTGAGCCTTAGGTGCCCCATGAAACAGGCATCTTGAGAGATGTGTGTTTCATGGAAAAAGAGCTCAGGAACAAATTCCAGTTTGCTTTCATCAGCAAAAGAGCCTGAATCCAGCAATGGTGGTCTTCTCATTACCGTTACAAACATTGGCTAGCCTTGACTGTCTGCCTTCTCGGTCTCCTTCCCCAAGCACAGGATGAGGAAAGCTGACCAAGAAGTCATTCCAAGACTGGAGCAAAAGCATTGTCTGAATTCCAAATTAATGATGTGATTTCACTCTTCAATGTAACCGTGATTCAGGTTAACAGAGAGCAAGTCGGTGAGGAAATTATTAAAACGTAAAGGCAGTGCTCCGTGAGTTTCATTAAAAAACAATCTAATTTTCTTTTCCTGTTCATAGTGGTAGAAATTAAACCAGTCTTCCTCTCCCCTCCTTTCCCACGCTTCGCTTTCCATGATCCCTCTCTGTAATATATTCCTCATGGTGATTCTATTTCCTAGCTTAACTTCATTCTTTTCTTTTTGTTAGATCAGGGAGGAAGAAGGGATAAGAGTTGTGTGGGGTGGCAAAATGCATGGGAGTCTGAGATATAGTTGATCTGGCAGAGCATGAAAGAGGAGATGGGCCTGACAAAACGGAACAAGGAACCTCAGATCCTACTTGCTCTTGCTGACCTTGAAGGATGCATCAAAATGTGTGAAGATTGCCAATGCATTATAGCCTTACGATGACTATGTGTCATAGCACCAGAACATCACAGTACCAGCCCTCTCCTCAGAGGACACCACAATAGGAAAGGGACACATCAGGGTAGGAATTCCAGTTCCAACAGCTGATAACTTTCTCACATTTGTGGTATCTATAATTTCGGGAGTGCTAGAGAGAGACAGGACTCACTGATCCAGGACAAAGTGTCTGCTACACACAATCAGCATCGTGGAAATGGACACTGTGACAAATACATAGCAGTGTGAGTCACATGGATTTAGAGATATGTGCTCTTCCTGTTTTCCATGCAGAAAAGGAATGCCCTTCCTCTACTGAAGTGGAAGTAGAGGATGAATGTGAGCTTGCTTGGTGATCATTGCTCTGCGTGAGGGGCCACAGCAAGTGTGTGTTGATCCACAGGGGATGAGAACAGCGCAGTGTATTTGAAGACTGTGCAGTTTTCCATGTGAGCTTAGCACTAGGGTGGTATCAGGAACATGTGAGAGGTGATGAGAGAGAGAGAGAGAGCATGGAAGGCCTTGTCAGCCTTGCCAAAGAGTTTAGAGTTTATCCTACATATAGAGAGAACCCCTAATAAGTTCCATAATTAAAAGCAGGGATCATATTTATGTTTTAGAAATCTTTCTTTGAAGGAAGTATTTGAAGGTACAGATTGAAACTAAAAGAGGAAAGTGGGGATGTTTTCATAACTGTTCAGAAAGAATGAATTTTAGGACTGGAGAGGGAATGGGAAGATATCATCAGCTGGGTTCTCTGGGGAGCAGACCCAGAGACCCGGATTTGAGTCCAGTTTACTTGAGGAGTACAGAAATCAGCTACTAAGCCTTGCACTACTAAGACACAAGGAAGGAAGTCACTAAGAGCAGTAACAAAAATGATCAGGTTACCCTGGTAGAACTGAGGCTGCATCCTGTCAGGACCCTGTGGACTGTGTTAATAGTTATTTCTCAATGAAAGGATCTGAGGGTTGTTTAGCCCTCCAGCTTCACTCATCATTGATCAGGAAACCTCTCCCAAGGGTATTATCTCCCTAACAGTTCAGGCTTGCCCTCAAGAGGAGGCCTCTAAGAAAGCAGAAGCCTTTAGGCAGGGAGTTATAATTGTAACGAGCCAGAAGCCATTGAGAACCCAGGAACAAGGAGTAAGAGAGCCTACAGTCAGCTCACCAAGAGAGTCCACTGTGGGAGGCAACATATCAGTAGACAGGATGAAAATGAGATTTGCGGTAGGGAGAGGGAAGAGCCTGGAACATGTTCCAACTTTCTGACAGGAGTGACCAGATAAATATTAATAAACCCTGACGGCAAGTAAGGAGTAGTTGAAGACTATGGATTGCAAACAAAACATGAACTTGGAAAGTTTCTGAATCCTTCCAAATTTTAAGGGTTTTTTTTGAAATACAAGAATATCTGGGGCAAAGTGTTGGTGGAATTATTATAGTGTAACAAATCTGTAGCATGAAACATATGCTCAATAAGTATGATTTGTTGGTTACTTGTTATAGGAATGGACTTCATTCATACTATTTTATTGAATCCATAGACATTTACAAGAATGCATGGCCATTATTGTTCCCACTTAACAGACAAGGGAACCAAAACAGTGATGTGGCCATTTAATATTAAAACCATTATTATGGCAACCCACAACATTCTGTATGAACAACAATAAAAATACATCTCCAAAATTATGTTGATATTCTCATCTGTTGATTTCTTAACCATCTGCTTATAATTTATTAAATACCTATCATGCAGAACGCATTTCTCAGTTCCCAAAGTTTTCCTCACATTGACGTGCTCCCTCCCATAACAAAGTGCCATAATTCTCCTTCCTCAATATAAACACTTTACATTTTAAAGACAATTATCAAGTGTTATGGTCAGAAAGTATAGGCTAAAGAAGGGAATCTTTCTTACTGGGTTCAGTAATTTTATATTTGTAAACTTACTTGGTCCTTTCAATGTGAAGGAATGGGGAAAAGTAGCCTCATTTTAAGGACTGAGGAAGATTCAGTGGGTTGTGTGAAAAATAAACTGTGACAGAGATTTAAGTGCAGATGATTTTCCCGGGAGCCCTCATGGCAGGATCAAGATCTGCTGTGCAGAAATGAGCTGCAGTGTGTTTGTACATGAGACTTGATCTAACCAATCTCTTGGACATTTCTAGAATCAGGGTCCTTTTTCAGAGAGGTGAGAAAGCCTGGGATGAAGGTCAGGCTGTACCCTGCTCTGAGCTAGTTGTGTGACAGCAGCAGATGTAGGTGGAGTCCACACTGAGTGCAAATAGAGAGGCAAGAAGACTACATCTGGTCTGTGCACGGAGACACACCTCTGTCCAGCATGAACTATGAGGCACAGACTGGAAACTTACTGACATCAACCAGTAGCATGGCCTGAGACTTATGGCAAAGGATGGGTAAATGCTGGCCTGTTGGAATCTGGTCTCAGTTATGGGTCATGATTTACACTAGCCTATAGGTCTGAGAATCCACCACTGGGCAGGAGAAGGCCTTTGTATGGATCCATCCAGAGTCCCACCTGGGGTGGATAAAATCCTGGTTGACCATCAAGTCAAGAATAGCTCAGATACCTGCATTGGCAAAGAAGGCATACTGACATTAATGCCCTGTGGATTAAGTCAAGCAAAAGTCATAAAAGCCAAGGGACTGGATGAGCTGTGTGGAAGGGAAAAGACCTTCCTAAACCTAAGAATATTAACCTGTGTTGTTCCTTATACTTTTACTGAGACCTATGAGCCCAAAGGGCAGCTGTATGGGCCATTCTAGCTTTGTCGACAGTTACATTTACTTTGAAGGGCTGGGTGCAGTGTATAGTCTAATATATACATTTAGCCCTCTGTCCACATGGCAGTGAATGAAAGCCAGCCTGGCCTCTCTTGTTCAATCTCAGATGCCCTCCTCACCTTTTATATAGGGTGTATAAAGCCCATAATACCTATGTAACATGAGGAATGTAGGTCCTCCAATATCTAACAGCACCCAAATGGTTTGGAATTGTTTCACAATCACTGATCAGGGTAGACCTGGATCTTGATCACTACAGCCTCTGGAATCCTTTTGGTCTAGCCTTACCAGACAATTCTCAAGCATTGACAGATAATGTAGGCCCCTGTCTTCTTGACACATTCACCAGGCATAACACAAACAGAGAGTCTGTAGCAAAAAGAGTCTGCACAACACATTGTCCCTGGGTACAGAGCCATTCAGGAGACGCAACAGTCATGAGCAGGGAATCCTTGAATATGGCACCTTGGGCCTTGGATCTTGGATCATTGCACCCACAACACTCATGTTCAGAGAAACTCATAAGTTTGTCTAAATTCACTAGCAAGTTTTTCTCTTCCCCCAGACTCCAAAGTTTCTGTTTTCTCTACTAATATGTGTGAATAAAACGGTGTTTTCAGTTCCCTGTGATTAAACCAGTATCATACAGCAACAGAACAAGAAAAAGAAAAGTGAACTCAGCCTAAATTGACAGAATGATGATATTAACATGTTTGTATTTCTCAGAAATCATCAAGAACTGTTGGCAACTGAACTCCACCAAGTGGACCTGAGTTGATAGGCGGTACCCAAGCAGGAGAGAAGCCATCTCAAACTCACCATTTAGAGCCCTAACACAACCTCTAAGGAAGTGGTGTGATGAGCAAAAGAGCAATTCCCACAGCAAGGCAGATATCCTAGGGAAGGATAATGGAGATAGGCAACCAGGGTGTCCAAAATAGTCCAAAACACAAATTCAGAGACTCTTAAAAACCTAATAATTATGAAAACTTTAAATTCCTCCACTATGATTCAGGAAGGTGGCTGAAAGAATGTAAGAGCCATGGGGGAAGGGAGAATATCTAATGCATAAAAGGGAATGTCTTCTTGGTTTCAATGGTTTTCTCTAATAACTTATGATACAGATCATATTGTTTTATATATATATATATATATATATATATATATATATATATATATATATATACATATCAGTAAAAAACGTTAAAAAATAGTCTGGGGCCATGGACAAAGCACACTAGTATTCACAGAGAGTGCTTAAAAGAATATGTCTTGCTTTGATGAAATATTATTGTATCTCACACATCCAAGGGAAAAGGTAGTAGGATCACAGATTCATAGGCTTTGAGTAAGGAAGTTTAGACATTCTAATTAAATCATATCATATCCTAAATCTTTTCTTGAATAACTTGACCACTGAGTATTCTTTTAAAAACTTGCATTTCTTTTGAAAACTTTTGTCAACAAGGATTCTTCACATCCCAAGATATTTTCAGTTCAGGGAATACATTCTCTCTCAAGATAGTCAACTCCTGCTGTAGTCATTAGAGGCTTTCTTTATTTTGAACCAATGTTCTTTCATTACAAAATCTATTAACTAGACACATTCTTTTCAATAAACTCAACATTTCCAATAACGGTGCTAAGTGGCAATCCTTGAAATATTCAGAAATAGTTATTTTTCCAGGTTAAAAAAAATAACTTTTTCTGGTTAACCCTAAGCCTCTCTCTATCGTTTCTGTTACTGCTATAATTCCAAGATTTTGAGTGCATGCTAGGGAATAGGTGTTTCATTATTCTGTAACAAAAATCTACCTTCTTAGATAGGAAATCTCTGAAAAAAATTGAGATTAAGCCAAAGATAAAGTTATAAGCTTAATCTGAATATTTTACCTTGAAAATCACTTCAGTTAGATTAACAAAGCTAAAGGTTACCTGATTTCTCAATTTTCTTTTTTTCCTTTTTTCCCACAAGAAAAACCCAAAGAGTTTTCTTTTAATTTTAGCATATATTTGCAAGCTAACTTAAATTTAAGTTCTTAACAGAAGTTTCACCTTCTCATATAAAATACAAATTCAAGTTCATCTTCTTTTAGAAAGGGATCATGTATGTGCCTGTATAGAGGGGTATTTGTTGTTTGATGTCTTTGTTGGAGGGGTTTCATTGATCGATACTTAAGAAGAACAGCAATCAGGCAAAACCATGCATCGAATCACATCTGTTGCCTTCTTATATCCAGATTTTGGTTGCTGTGGGAGGAAAGGGTAATTTGTTCATTGCTTCAATTTACATGCTAGGCTGAAATAGAGTTCACGTGAAAAGAGAGGGGTTATAGGAGGAGTTGGACAAATCACAGAAAGAGAAACTTCTGAGCTACAACAACTCAAATGTTGAATTTCTTTCCTTATATGTAGAATTAAAGGGATAGAATATGCAGGCTCCATCATAGAATTTCATAGTTGGAAAGATTTAGAAAGTATGTAGCATATCTTGTTTAATGAGGAGACTGGGGTTCAGAGAGATTAAGGAATGTGATCAAGTCATCCAAGCGTTTGTTGGTAAGATAGGACAAGGGTGAAAAATAAGTTGTTTCAAAGGGGAGAGGGGACCAAAAAAATTAAAAGCCATGTATAAAACTGCAGATCAAAAAGTTTTTAAAATAAGTCATTTTTATTCACTGACAATGAGACATTGAAAAAGGAAATGAATCTGAAAGAAGAAAATACTGGAGAATAGATTTAACCAAAGAGGTTTTAAAAAGATTTGTACAAAACAAATTACCACTTTGCTTGAAAGAGATTAAATGAGACACAAGTAAGTAGAAAGTCATCCCATACTCATGGATTTGAAGAGTTAATACTGTTAGATGTCAATACTACTTAAAGCTATCTGCAGACTCAATGCAATCCTCACCAAAATTCCAAAGACTAATTTTTTTTAAAACTGTGCATTATGAGATTTATTTTAGGAAGAGTTAGGATTAAGATGGAAAGCAAAGCAGGAAATCCCAAGTAAAAATAAGTCTCCCCACGCCCAGCCAGGCTGGGAAGGGAGAAGGGAGACCAAGAAAATCTCCCTCACACCGACCAAGGGCTCTCTAAAAAAGAAGCCTCCAGGGAAGGGGCTCACATATGGAAAAGCAAAGCAGGAAAGATCTCCCCCAAAAAGAAATTCTCCCCTTTTCCAGCCTTCTGGGAAGGGGGAGGGGAGACAGAGAGGATCCCCCTCAAGTAAGAAGGACAAAGAAATTGAGAAGGGCAAGGGGACAAGGGCAAAGACTATGTACTTGAAAACAGAAAAACTTATCCTAAAATGGATGTGAAAGATCTCCAAATAGAAAAACAATTTTGAGAAAGCAAAATAAGGTTAGAAGTCTCCTTGGTGGTTTGGGGGTCCAGAGTAAAACTTTTCAGTCATCCAAACTGAAAAAAATCCTTGGACTTACAGCAGTACAACACAGTGCCTGTAAAATCATTTGAAACAAATTTGCAAACAAATTT
>PVHP010055581.1:0-10082 GCA_004024765.1 Zapus hudsonius
CCTCCTACCTCTGACTCCTTAGTGCTGGGATTAAAGGTGTGCATTACCATGCCCGGCCTGAGTTATATTATTAATGCTGTGTTTCTGCCTGTAGGATTGCACATGGCCGCGATATGACGCTGTGAATGAGAATGAATGTTATAGCTGTATTGTGAACAGACGGAAAAATGCTAAGTGAATTATATCCTATTGTTTTGTGAACTTGGGTACATCCAAAGAGTTGATGGATGTCAGAATACTCAGGGACAGTGCCAGGCCACTCTGTAGCTCTGAGTTGGGATAATGGGATCTATCCTAATTGTATTATTCCCAGAAAAGTATTTTGTTTCTTCTGAGTAACCTAGAAGGTATCATGGATGTCTTGTTTGTGGGACAGTAAAGTATCTTTGCACACATCCTTGTAGCTCTCATGGTAAGGTTAACACATGAACCAGTTTCTGCTGTGGTTTTGTGCCCATCCTTCCTTAAGAATCTTACGTGCACACTGGGGAGATGGCTCAGTGGATAAAAGTGCTTGCTGTGCAAATGAGAGTTTGGATTTCCAGAAGCCACACAAAGCTGGGCACTGTAGTGGACATCTGTGATCCCAGGGTGCCTACAGTGAGAAGGGAGGTGGAGACAGGAGACTCCTCAACTGCTTTCAGTTTAGTTAGCCTGATATACTCAGTGGCACCCCAAGAGACCTGCCTAAAACCTGGTGAGAGGAGAGGACTGACACAGAAAACATGCACACATGTACACACAGATTAGAAACAAAAGAACTTGATATCTGCCGTGTGCCTCCATCCTGCTTTATAGACGAGGGCAGCCATGCCTGAGCCACCTTTGAGCCTATTTTTCTATTTTCCCCAGACAAAGAGCAAGTGATAGATGATGTTACAAAAGCTATCCAAGACTATTTACCTGAGGCCAGCTTCAAAGGCCATTTAGGTAGACAATTTATGAAGAATTTTCTGTCCTGTACAGTGAAGGGAGCCAGGTCAGGGGAACCTGTCCACCCAGGGTGGCCTGGTTGCTGTCTTGGAGACCATGGGTGTGTAGAAGGATCACAATGGCACATGCAGCTTCCATCCCTCGAGCAGGCATGTCTCAGGCTAGGGTGCTCACACATTCATGCTCTTCCTTCTCATGGATTGTTATTTTCTTCCTTATTCCTAAGAAGTTTACAGCTTACCACCTGTGTACCTTTTGGCTTTCTGAGTACAATTCCCATCCCAGATGTCTCTGAGGAAGTTGGCCTTCCTAACTATCTCAGTGTAGATGGTGGGAGGCAGGGTCTGTGAGATTCCCATCTCTGTGTCTTTCGAATGGCAGCCCAGATCCCAGAAGATACACATCCAACAGTTATGGAGTCAAGTTTTTATACGGACAAGACTTTGAGTATTGATCTGAATGTCATTGCATTAGGAGGAACAGTGTGAGCAATTCAACTGGCCTATTGTCCTCTGTCACAATCTTCTGGGAGATAAACACACACACACACACACACACACACACATATTCTCAAAGATTAAGAATCTGGTGATTTATTTCATAGTTTCATGAGAGTTTACTTTAGTTTTATTTTCTTTTCTTTTTTTTTTTTTTTTCGAGGTAGGGTCTTGCTCTAGCCCAGGCTGACCTTGAATTCACTATGTAGTCTCAGGGTGGCCTTGAACTCATGGCGATCCTCCTACCTCTGCCTCCCGAGTGCTGGGATTAAAGGCATGTGACACCACGACTGACTTGGTTTTTTTTTTAAACCCATTTTTATTTCTCCAATTACCCTTTCCCCACTTTGTTTTAAAGATAAGATCTTGCTGGCTTCAAACTCTTTTTAGGCCAGGTTGGCCTCTAACCCTCATTTCTTCTGTCTTGGCCTCTCTAGTGCTGGGATTATAGGTTCACCAATTACATCTTGATTATTATAAGGAATGAAATTCATCCTTTCTGCAGGGACCCTATGTGCTTTCAGAGAGTGAAAGAGGCACTTCTGAAACAATTTTCCTCTATGGGTAGAACTGTCACAATTGTTTTTTCTTGTAGTGCTGAGATGGACCTAGAGCCTTGCACATATGAGGCAAGAATTCTACCCTGAGCTATATCTCCAGCCCCATCACCTTTTTAATTCACTTTTTATTATTTTATTATTTTTTGTCTCCCCTATGGTGGTGGGCTGGACACAGTCCCCTCCCTACTGCTTTAGCTATTATGGTTGCAACAGAGTCCACCTCGGGCTGATTGCCACCAGACCTGGTGGAAAGAACTGACTCTCAGTTCTTTGTGGAAACAACTTCCTTTTATGTCTCACTCAGCTGATGGAGTGACTGGATTTTCCTCTTTTCCATGAATTGTGTTAATTTCCTGCACAGGCGGCCTGGCTTTCCAAACATTGGCTTAAAGTGAAATCACCAACTGACTGGCTTTTGACCAGGGTTACCCCTAGGTAGATGGGTGTTGGGAGAAAGGTCCTTAGATGAAATACATCTCAATGTAGAGTGCCATGTAAATGGTGAGGTGGAGGAACACCACGAACATGGACCCACCTTACTGAAACATAAAAGCACACATGATCTAAACACCCAGTCCTACTCAATTGAAATGAAGTCCTATTCTGATGTCATACGCCATATGAAGCAGAAATGCATGACAGTATGTCCTCAGTGAGGGATTGCCTAGAAGACTCAAGGCTACAGATAAGATGGAAGGAGAGATGTGACCATTCCAAGGTAAATGACAAAAGCTGTGAGGACACTCTGAGTCATCCCTGGGAGGGAGTAGGGAAAAGGGCCCTAGGTCTTTCTTAGTCACACTTGTCCCAAACACAAGTCACACATTCTGCCTTCACCCCACTACCCTACTCTTCAGCCTCAGTTGAACTTGAGGTTGCTCTTAAACATGTTATATACAAGATCTATAAGTGTTTAAGTGGGCCACCGCAAATTTAGCTTAGCTTTTGAGTGTAATGCAAGTAGAGACACCCAAATGGTATTTATACACTGCTGGGCACACTGTTCACTTACGTCAAGACAATTGTTACTGTATTACTGCTATAGTAGAGACAAAATTATCAGCTGGTATGTGAGCTAAAAGATACACTATATTTAATAAGTATTTCATATGTTCATTCCTACAGAGGTGTTTATCAGACCAGAATTGTGTTATAAAGTCATCAGAGCTCCCTCCCTCCTTACTTCCCTCCCTCCCTCCTTCCTTCCTTCCCACCTCTTTCTTTCTTTTTTGAGTAATGAGACACAACTTTAGGCACTATACATGGGAGGCAGCTATTTAACTACAGAGCTACACCTGCAGCCCTAGTCGTCAAAGTGTTTTTCTTTTCTCTCTGTGCATCATGTTCATGTGTGTGAGTGTGGGCACATGCACGCCATGGAGCGTGTGTGGAGGTCAGAGGACATCTTTGAGTTGTCTCTCATTTTCACTGCTACATTCCCCAGGCTAACTGGACTGCAAGTTCCTGGGAACCTCTTCTGTCTCTGCCTCCCTTTTTGACAATGGGACCCTAGGATTACAGATGCTCACTATAGTGTCCGGCTTTTACATGGGTTCTGGGGATCCATACTCAGGTACTCACACTTGTACAGCAAAAAAAGCATTTCATTCATTCACTGAAGCATCTCTTCAGCCCTCATCAAAATTGTAATGGATCAGGAACTACTGAAACACTGGCAGAACCAAGATGATGAATTAATCAGTTTACTCAATGACTGTCTACTGAGAGTCTAATAGATACCCTGCTCTGTTTTCAGAGGCTCAGGAGAGCTAATAAGGATATAGTTGTAGTGTCAAGTGGTAAAGAAAGGTGGAGGTGTAGCAGAATAAGAAGTTGCTGTGATGTGTGTGTGGGTGTGTGTGTGTGTGAACACAGGGATGAAATCATGGAGTGCCTTGCACACCAGGACAAAGGAAGGGGTGTGAGTGTTAACGGAAGGGATTGAGGCGTTGAGCTTGGTTCCTCTGCAGCCATGTGGAGACCTGCCTGAAGGGGTAGGATTGGCACTGGAAGTTGCAAGGTGACTGCAGCAGTGGGGATGGGCGGTGGCAGTGGTGGGCTTGGACAGTTGCACAGGCAGTGAGGGTGGTGCAAGCGATCAGGTTGGGTGGTACTGCATTGTGAATGTTGAGCTCATTTTAGGAGCAAGGGGTAGTAACACATGGTTTGAATAGAGAGGATGGTGCCAGAGGAAGAGAGTGGTCGTGCCTGACACCAGAGTGTTTCTTCTCAGTCACTGGGTGGAAGAGAACGGTGCTAATCTTATATGGGAGAGAGTGGATAGTGGGGAATTAAAAACCTAGGCTAACATGGTTCTTTGAGCTGCTCATTTAATATTCCAATAGGCAGTTGAGTACATGAACATTATTGGTTTGATTTATTTTGGGGGATATGAATCAAGGAATGATCAGTACATAAATGTTTTAAGCTGTGATGTTAGACACCACCAACCAGGTCTGACTAGAGAAAAGGATGTCTGAGCACTGAGGTGTCACCAGTCAGCCATTGGGAGATGGGGGGGGGGGAGTGAGGAGGAGATAGAAATTTGCTGGCGAGTACAGTAGGATCAGGAGGACGTGGCACTCCAGAAACCAAATATAGAACGCGTTTTAAGAATCATCCAAAAGGCTTCTTGGGGTTGGGAAGATAACTCAGTAGGTAAAGGTGTTTGCTTGCAAAAACTGCCAGTCTTCATTGCCACAAAGCGACATGTTTGTCTGTGATCCCTCTGCACCTCTGACAATGGGAGACAGACCCAGGAGAATCTGATGCTCAGGGGCCAGCTGGTCTGACCTTCATTTGCAGGAGCTGGAGACCCTGTCTCAAAGAAGGCAGAGCACAGACACCTCAAGGTTGTCCTCTGACCTCCACCCAAGTGCCATGGCACGTGCTCTTATGCACACACGTGCACACACATGAAAAGACCTCTCCAAGAGTGAGATGTGGCAAGGCATGGCCCTTTCCTTTAGGGAGCTTATGACACAGTGGGTGGTAGGACAGTGGAAGATGAGCCTAGAGATGGAGGAGGATTGGACATAGATCACAGAACAGAGTTGGTGAACTTTTGGATTCTGTTAGGAGGATGGGGATAAAATTGGCTTAATACAAATTTATTTTACTTTTCTAGTTTCTTGTTTGTTCTGCTGTTACTTATATGAAACTAATACTTTCCTTCTGAAGAAATCCAACTTTTGCCACACATAATCAACATACGTGCTACTTTATAAGGACAAAGCTACACCCTAGCACATCCAGCCCTTCTAGAGCATGCTCTTGGAAGTACATTTTTCCTGTTGTAGTTCCTATTATTTAATAACATTTCAATTACATTTCATCATTGTATACAATTATACAGATGTTATTCTCAATAATAACAGCTGCTCCCAAATCTAACACATTTCACATGTGTGGCACTAAATATTTTATTAATTTATTTTGCTCTTATAAGTAATTTAGCTGTCTTTACTGTCCCTGTTTCTTCATGGTCAGAACTGAGGTACAGAGAGGTTCAGGGACTTTCTCAAGGATTTGTTGGAGCTTTGGCATCCTGAGCAGTGTGCTGTTCTTCCATCTTAATATTCCATATAAACTTTCCTGGATGGTCAAATTCAGTGACCCGTCTTTAAGAGATAGTCTGCCTTTGATGTGAACTGCACTTGTCTAAAGGCTCAAAAACCAAACTGCGGAGTAGATGAATGACTAGAGAACTAAGTGGATGCAGATAGGGAGGTGACGTTAGGCTAGGCTCGAGTGGATCGTGGTTCCCCCATGCTTGCCTTCAGACTTGGGTCCAGCCAGAGGGTATATGAGGAGCACGGTGGCCAAAGCAGCAGGAGCCTTTGGGATAAAAGTAACCACATCATGACCCCCCTATGAATGTGGCTCTCGTCTTCCTTTCTCTCTAACCCCATTGAAAGCACACGAGGCCATTATAAGAAGTACGAAGTGTCAAGCAAAGCAAGCATGTTTAGAAATGCCTACCGTGTGAAAAGGACTGCTCTGTTTACAGTAGCTATGATTTCTTGGAAACCAAACTACTTCAGTCCAGTTCTTCAAAAATAAAATAATAAAACTTCTTTGAGAAGTTTTGATGCTCAAACCCCCTAAGCATGTATATAATTGAAACATAAAATAATTGATTCTAGCAAAACCTAGCTTTGGTTCAGACTTGGTTTGATTTCTAACTTTTTAAATAGGCTGACTTTATTTCCAGCTGGTTTTATCCTCTCTTCCCAGCACCTAATCGATGGTGGTTTCAAAGCATTATTTTCTCAAGCATTTGAAGCCTCTCCTTTTAGTAGATTTTCAGTTCCATCTTTGATCTAAAAGTTCTTGAAATAAGTTACTAACCACTTTTCCTTTCTTGGCAGAAAGAAGAAACAGCTAAGTAACCTTACTATATTTCAGGACCAGAAGCAGTCATTTCTCAAGGAGCAGGACCACACACTTTATAATCAGTTTTCTTCTCAAGATACAAGTCTGCTCTTATTAAAAAGATCTTTCCTGGGAATACTTACTATATTTTCAGAAAAGCTTAAGAGATCTGACATTAAAATTTGCTCATAATTTATACCAAAAACTTGCTGGGAAATGGATCCTCTCCCCTCTGTGGGTCTCCTTGTCTGTTGTATAATGTTGTCACAAATCATGTACACAGAGAAGGAAAGGAAAACCTAAGTGATTGTTTAACCCTGGAAAAGAAGCTACTTCCTATAGAAGGAGGATTTCAAATGGCCACAGAGCAAAGCAAACACCCATGCTGGTTTCCTGTGGGCTGTTTCCTTTGCTGGTCCTGATCCAAAGCCAAGGTGAAGAGAGAGAAATTTTCTTTTTACACAATCTCAAGTCCCTGATAACTCACTGTGCTGATCTATCACTGTATCCAAAAAAGCAAAAAACAAAACAAACAAACAAAAACAAAGAGTTCTAACACTTAGGTTACCATAAACTTAAAGATTTGGACTTGCATATGAGGAACTTAATGAGATTTGTTTTGGAGGTTAGAAGAAAAAGTCAGAGTGAAAATGGGGAAATCGAGAGGATACTGACTCATCTTTCCACATGTGTTTGAACTCTCAAACACAGAAAGCCCACTGAAAGAATGCAGTATCAAAACAGCCATGCTTCAAAATATATTTTCTCTCAACTTTATCTTTTCTGAACATACCCTAAAATGATTTTATTTCTATCTGTATTTTTACTTTTTAAAACCTATCAATCAACAAGTTTTCTTTTAATCCAAGGCCAAGATTTTCTAATTGATAATCGAAACCCTAAAGTACTTCTCTCATTTACAACCCCAGGAAAATGAAAGTATAGTATGTAAGCTCCAAGTATTGTCGAAAAAATGAGTGTCTGATTATTAACCTTAGCATTTTCATTTATGGATGACACGGAGGAAAAGACAAAAAGTGACAAGAAAAATACCTTTCACTATCATGTGTCTACTGGTGTTTTTTTTTTTTTATAGGAAAGAATTGTTTAATTGCACTACATTCAAAAATGTTCATAATAAAAAAGCTGATGAAACATTAGTCTAACAAGTAACGACTCTGGCCCCAGAAGTCCAGAGGGTGCCTCAGAGTTTTTCCCCAGGCGGTGGGGGATTGGGGCAGGGTGGAGTGTGACAATACTAATGGATCTGCCAGTTCTCCCCCACCATTCCAGCACAGTCCTTGGCTATATCCTGGGCTGAGTTACCTGATGCCTGCCAGGCCCATGCCCAGCTCAGACATTCCAGCTCCTCAGAACTTGGAATGCTGCCGCATCTGGCTAGAGAGTTGTCCCCCCACTTTTTCTTACCTGCATAGTGGTCAAACACAGTGGGCACGTATTCCTCAGGGAAGGCATCATTGGCATAGCTCATCAGCAAGCAGGTCTTCCCCACGGCGCCATCCCCGACCACCACACACTTCAGCATCTTCTTGCCCTCCCTGTCACTCCCCTCTTTGCAGTTCATCTCTGCGGCTCCAGGTCACAGGGCGCAGGGTGCAGGGTGCAGGGTGCAGGCTGGGCTCAGGCTGTTTCACCCTGGCTGCCTGGGATCTCCCAGGCACTGCCCAGGCCCACAGAAACCCTGCTGCTTACCATGCTGGAACAGAAAGGTACCACTCAGGAAAGATTATGAAAAAGGCCCGTCTCTTGCCTTCTTCCCACTGACTTCCAGGCAGTCTGGAGATTTCAGCAGCTCATGAAGGTCTCACTTTGTTCTCCCCATCCTTCCAGCCTGGCTGAAGGAAGACACGGTGGAATTTGGCCAAATCTTCCCCATTTTCCACTGTACATCTAACATGGAGCAAAGCAGGACTTTTAAATGGAGTTTCCCCCTGGCTTCCTCCAGCTTGCTGAGTGTCAGGAAGTCATGGGTTTCCTGCAGCATTCCATATTAGGATCAGAGGGCTGGGGAGGCTGCAACAATGGAGTCACTGTGTGCGTGTGTTTGTACTTGTGGGGAACGAAGCCAGGACACGGAGTGGGAAAACACCAGGGGTCCCACTGCAGACTCAAGCTGTCAGACTTCCTGCTGCATCACTGCTGGCCGGGGAAGAAGCTGGGGAAAGGATGGGAGCCGGGAGTCCTGTCTGCCACAGAAACAGGGAAGGGACTGGGAGAGAAGCACAGAGATTGTAGAATAACACATGACATCATCCCTCCCTGACTCACCAGTTAAACACTCTGCAAATTGAAAACGGACAGCTTTTTCTTTACTTAAATGAGAAACTCAAGCGATTCGTTTTTCTGCAATAAAGAAAACCTTCCAGAGTGACATGGTGTCAAGGGGGAAAACTTTTTTTAATACTGTGGTTAGGTCCGTGAGTCCACATTTGAGCATGATGCTTAGATACGTATTCCAGACCCCAAAACATTCCTTCTGATTATAGCATAGAAAAAAAAAAAAACAGACATGGAATCGTCACTTTTTCTTCTTAGTAAACAAATACATGCGCTTGGTTTATGTTTCCTGCCCCAGGAAAGGTGGCTTCTTTTGTTTTGCTTCAGCTCTCTAATGCTGTTTTTGCTAAGATCTGCCTCCTCTTTTCATTTAGTCCTCTTCCATTGGATTAGTCTGACCCTCTTCAGTGATGTAGGAGCCAAGGTAGCTGATTCATTTGTCTGTTGGGTCCCTCAAGATGAAGCTCCTTTTAAGTTCTGTATTTGATCTTGGAAAATAAATGTGATGGTGCAAATGATTTTAATAATTCGGTCAAAATGGAGAATCTCTGTTTTTATTTTATTTTAATTTGATACTTTGAAGAATTGGATTATTTAATTGCTTTAAGCAGTTTTTCTAGGGCAGGCGGGAGAAGTCAGTTTTTGTAAGTGACTATCAGTAATGTGTGTTTCTACAAACAATACATGTGCTGTTATATAATAGAGTACAAACCTCTTCTGTTTTGGATTGGAGTAACATTTGCCATAATGCTTAGTGTTCCAATATTTCTTGTCTGTGAAAAAATAGTGTTTCAATTAGGCATGGAGTCTCAGCAAGGTTATGTTGCAGTAACAATCCTCTGAACTCAATCACCTGAAATACACACACACACACACACACATATTCATATACATATTAGCCTGTGTCTCTTGTGTTTATCACTTTTAACTTTATTCAGTCATCTAGGTTGATAGAAGAGTTACATTGAAGGCTAGGGAGATGTCCCCTTCAGTAAAGTGCTAGCAGGCAAGCATGAGGACCAAGTCCAGATCCCCAGAACCCACATCTAAGCTGGTAATGGTACTGTGCCTTATAATCCCAGTGCTGGGGAGGTGGAGACAGGAGGATCCCTAGGCTTCCTGGCTTTCCTGTGAGCTTTGGGCTCAGTGAAAGATTCTGTCTCCAAAAATAAGGTAGGGAATCAACTCCTCTGGCCTCCATGTACATGCACACCCACGCACAATGCAGCCACACATACAAACATTCATGCACACATATGCTCAACCACATATGCAAAGACACAAAGAAGAACCATTACATGGAGAACACTGATCACATAGCAGAGGAAGAGACGCATGTGGTGAAGAGGCACTGACTCTTAGAACTTCCTCTAGGAAACGATACCTCTGTTCATTGTCATTGGCTAAAGAAAGCCACGTG
>PVHP010055582.1:0-10109 GCA_004024765.1 Zapus hudsonius
TTTTTTTTAAGAAAAGCAAATAATAGCCTATTTTAATCTTATTTTTAGAAGGAGAAAAAAATGAAAAAAGTTTTTTGGCTTAAAAAATTTATCAGAAAAAAATAGCTGATTTTCTGACCTTCATAAAACACATATCCATAAAATTTTTACTTTTTACCTCCTTAAAGTTTAAAATATGAATTCTATTGGGAAAATCTCGTTTTGATTTTTGTATTGTAGGTATCTTTGGAAATGGGAAAGATCCTGGTGGAAGGTGTGGGAGAAGTTCAAGAGTACGTGGATATCTGCGACTACGCTGTTGGCCTGTCCCGGATGATCGGAGGACCCATCCTGCCTTCTGAAAGTAGGCCGTGCATGGAGTCTGTTAGGATTGGAGTTGGTCCTGTGACGTAGAGCTTCCAGAAATGCTGCCTGTGAATAGCTTTCAAGAGGAGATTGCTTGTGGGGTACAAATATGTGAAATAGCTTCAGTCTGTAAGAAATGCAAATGAAAGCATTTGAACAGTAGATCTGGAAGTTGTTTAACGGTAACCCAGTGTTGGCAGGTCCATCTGGAGACGTGCAGTCTATCCAGAAAAAAATAGTAAATAGACCAAAGACCTCGCATTTCTAGCCAGCTAAGCATCTAAGTAGATTACCTGTAAAGATGTTTTATGTGGTCTCAAAAATGTTAGACATGGCTAAAATGCCAAATTAAAGAGAAACCGTAGCTCATTTTGGTAGACTGTTAAAGTATGCAGAGAGTGTTTATGTACATTGTCTTCCCCTAATTGCATGCTTTTTGGGGGAAGGTTGTACTTTTTTTCAAACTCAATTTTAATTTTTTTGGGTGGTTAGGGTCTCGCTCTAGCCCAGGCCGACCTGGGGTTCACTATGTAGTCTCAGGGTAGCGTCGAACTCATGACGATCCTCCTACCTCTCTGCCTCCTGAGAGCTGGAATTAAAGGTGCGAGCCACCACTTCCAGCTCAAACTTAACTTTTTAAAAAAGATATATCTATGCATAAAATAGTTTGGGAATGTAGTTCAGTTGGTAGAGTGCTTACCAAAGCCCAGCACCGAATCAACCAGGCATGGTGGTGCATGCCCGCAGTCCCAAGAGAGGCAAAATGGTTAGTTCAGGGTCATCCTTGCTATGTACCAACTTTGAGGACAGCTTGGGTTACATGAGACCCTTTAAAAAAAAAGATTAGAAAAGAGTAAGGTGTGGTGGTGGTGGGGGGTGCTGAAGAGATGGCTCAGCAGTTAAGACACTTGTCTGCAAAGCCCAATGACCTGGGTTCAATTTCCCAGTACACACGGAAAGCCAGATGCACAAAGTAGCACAGGCATCTAGAGTTCTTTTGCCGTGGGTAAAGGTCCTGGTGTGTCCATTCTCTCCCTCTCTCCATGCAAATAAATCACATACACACACACACACACACACACATATTTAAAAAGAGTAAGAGGGTAAAGAATTCTCATATTTTTCTCCCTGGCTACTTCCCTGCATCCTATAGACGTATGCAATAAGAATGCTATGGAGTATCCTCTAGGTGCCAGCAGTCTCAGAGGTGTTACTTGGTCAGTAAGGTGCATTCTCTAGTCCCAGGACTCGTATACTTACCTATTCCCTCTCCCTTGTGCTTTAGAGAGAGAGAGTGGGTATGGGTGTGTAGGTGTGGGGTGTCAGGGAACAGGCAGCCATAAGCATAGCATGGCAAGTGAAAGGTAGGGGAGGGAGCAGAGGATAGTCTCTACCCTGGGGTATGATGTCAGGAAAGCCCTTCCAGGGGAGGTACCCCAAATGAAGGCCTCAGAGGAGATGGAATTGAGGTGGATTAAGGGAAGAAGCCTATATAAAAATTGAGGGTGAGAACATGGCTTAAGTGGGGACTGCCTTGCTGGGAGAGAGGAGAAGAGGCGCGTTGCCAGGGAGGGAGTTTTGGATGTTAGCCTACAAAAGGGCCTGGTAATGATGGGCTACACTGAGCTCCTCATTCTCATTTCGAAGTGTGAGTGTTCTCGGACTGCTTAGCCTGTGGGTTTAACCAGGGTCTAAACATTCCACACCTTTGCTCTGCTCTTCCTGTCTCCATGTGCCTTGATTAAAATAAGTAAGTCCTTGCTGTACTTACCATTAAAGTTTACAATTACAATATAGATATTTCTACTTGCATTTTTAATGTTCTTAAATTGAATGTAAAGCCTTTTTAACCAGCGCTAGAAGTCCAATGCGCTATCCATTGCGCCACAGAGCCTGCCTGTAAAGCCTTTTTAAAAATATATTTTTAATTTATTTATTTGACAGAGAGTTTTGGCGTGCTAGGGCCTCCTCCTACAAACAAACCAGACACATGTGCCACTTTGTGTATATGCCTTTATGTGGGCACGTGGGAATCAAAACCAGACTGGCAGGCTTTGCAAACAAGCACCGTTAATTGCGGAGCCATCTCTCCAACCCTGTAAAGCTTTGGTAATTCATTCACCATGAGCCTATAAAATGAGCCACCATGTCTTGAATTAGAGAGTCTTGTCTAGGGGCCCATCAGGTAACGTAAAGAATATAGACTTAAGGGTCACAAGTGCTTTATTTGTCTGCATTCTGCCCTTGGCGAGCACATCTCTTAGAGTACCTCTTACCGCCACTTTGAAGTGTCCTGTCTCTCAGATGGGGCTGATAGTTCCCTCATCCAGTCCCTGAGAAGCAGAGTCATGAGTATCATTACTATTGATAAAATCATGTCATAATAAACACTGTATTTTATATTAAGTGATGTGCCCATATCCCACAACTGTGTTTTGAGGTGATCATCATGGGCATTGGGAAGCCCCTCTGGTCTGGTCTAAGTACTTTTGTTCTGTAAAGAAATAGTCTCAGGCTTTGTTCTTAATAACTTCATAATGCATTTCACCAACGTGCTCAGCGTTTTCCATGCTCACCCCCTCCCCAGGACCTGGCCACGCACTCATTGAGCAGTGGAATCCTGTAGGCTTGGTTGGGATCATCACTGCATTCAATTTCCCTGTGGCTGTGTACGGCTGGAACAACGCCATCGCGATGATCACGGGGAACGTCTGCCTCTGGTAAGATCTGCTCACTTTCTGTCTGCTACTGAGAAGGTGGGAATAGCTATTTTCACATATTACTGAAAGTCTTTTAGATATATTAAAATGCTTTCCATACTTTTCTGTTAATATATTAAGTCACATGTGCTAGTTGTAAAGGGCTGATTTTTGGCATCTATTTTACCATTGCATATACAGCATAGATAGATAGGTAGGTAGGTAGGTAGGTAGGTAGGTAGGTAGGTAGGTAGGTAGGTAGATAGATAGATAGATAGATAGATAGATAGATAGATAGAGAATGTTTTCCTTCCCTTTCCAGCTCTGTTTTAACTCCAAGAAGAGATACTATAATTCAATTCTGGTACTAATTACCAAGAGCTTGTGTCAGGTCAATAGCTCATTCCTCCACAAAACTGCCGGGCTTAAGATGTTTCCTTGTTTTGGCGTGTGTGTGTGTGTGTGTGTGTGTGTGTGTGTGTGTGTGTGTGTGTACGTACATTTGTGTGCATATCAGAGCCAGAAGTTGATGTCATGTGTCTTTCTGATTTGTTCTCCGGCTTACTTTCTTTTAAATATTTTTTTTTACTTGTGAGGACAAGAGAGAGAATGGGCATGGCAGCACTTCCTGTGACTGCAAACGCGCTCCAGATAAAAGCACCACTTTGTGCATCTGGCTTTATTTGGGGACTGGGAATTTGAACCTGGTCTGAAGCAGGGCCTGCAGATTTTTGCAAGTAAGCGCCTTTAACTGCTGAGCAATCTCCTCAGCTCTACAGCTTATTTTTTGAGTCCAAGGTCCCTTACTAAACCCAGAGCTCAAGTGAGTTAGCTAAAATAGCTAGTCAGTGAGTCCCAGGGCCTATCTCTGCTTCCTCACTGCTAGGATTGTAGGCGTGTGCCAGCACACCTAGAATTTTTATGAGGGTACTGAGGATCCAAATTTAGGTCCTCACGCTCGTCTGGAAAGAACTTTGCTGACTGAGTCATCTCCCTGTCTTTTTTCTTTTCTTTTTTTTTTTGTTTTTTTGAGGTAGGGTTTCGCTCTAGTCCAGGCTGACCAGGAATTCACTATGTAGTCTCAAAGTGGCCTCGAACTCACAGTAATCCTCCTACCTCTGCCTCCCGAGTGCTGGGATTAAAGGCATGCACCACCACGCCCAGTTTCTTTTCTTTTCTTTTGAGACAGGATCTCATTATGTAGCCTCCCTCAAAGTAGCGATCTTACTGCTTCAGTCTCCTCGTGAAGTGATTACGGGTGTGCAGCAGCATGCCCAGTGTATTTATTGGTTCTAAATATTGTCCTCAATGGAAAATTCTCATCTCTCCATGAAATAGTTTGGAGGATGATTTGGTATCTTCTTGCCAAAGGAACACATGCCTTCTGCTTGATTTTTCTTGTTGCTGTGATCAACTACCCAATAAGAAGCAGCTTTAGGGAGGCAAGGTCAGGCGATAAAGTCCATCCTGGCCAAGAAGGCATGGTGGCAGGACCAGCTGTTGTCAGTGGCAGTGGGAGGCTGCCTGCTCACATGCCAGGGGAACAGGATTCAGAGAAACGAGAATCCTGGTGCTCAGCTGGCTGGGTTTTTTTCTCCCTCTTATTCAGTCCTTGGGATAGTACTGCCCACACTCAGGGTGTCTTTCCCCTCAGTTAATCCTCTCTGGAAACACCCTCACAGGTGCACCTAGGGTGTTTTCACGAATGCCCTAGCTTTTGCTAAACTCAGTCCATTTGACACAGTTAGCCATCACATTTCCATTTGTTTAAATCAAAATTGCTCTAGTTACATAGTTGGTAGACTTCTACTTCCTTTGATTCCCATAACTGTAAGTATAATGGTTTCTGTGACCTGGGAGTGCCCAAGGCAGGCTGGGAGTCACTTGATTCCATTTTTATGTTCACAAAGGTTTCCTCGTCCCCTAAGTTCCAGAGACATCCTTGAAGGATAGATTTCTATTTCAGTTATTAGACTTATTTGTTGTTTAATTGAATAGGGCTTTTTACTATTTTTTGTTTGTTTGCTTTGCTTTGTACTGAAAAGTATTTCTGGTTTCCATCATTAATTTTCTTTCTTCCTTTCTTTTTGTTTTTCTCTCCTTTAAAAACCATCTCAAGGAAAGGAGCTCCAACAACTTCCCTCACTAGCATAGCCGTCACGAAGTAAGTATGCATGGCTTTGTTTTTCCTGCCAGTGCTGTCCTCTTGGCAGTGTGATTGATGAGGCCTGAGCTTTTAATCTGATGTGAAAGTGGCATGTTTATTTAAGCATGGAATTCAGATAGCCTCTTCCTCCTTTGGCTGCAATAGGACTTCTATATCATTTCACAGCTGACACTGCTCCTTCAGGGCTGTGTCATTTAATTTCCCTTGCTGGAGGCATGCCAGATGCTGACATAAGTGCTGGTCTTGAACTTCTCTGGACATTTTTTAACATTTGGAAAATAAAAACATCTACAGTGAAGAAAAAATATCCCAGCAATTTAGGGGCTGTTGTACCACCTTCTTATTGCTAGGACAAAGCACCTGACCAAAAGCAGCTGATGGGAGGAAAGTGTTTTTATTTTAGTTTGCAGTCTCAAGGGGAAGCTTTATGATGGCAAGGAAGGGATGGGTAGAACAGAGGATGCACATCACCTCCTGCCAAAGTCAGGTGGAAAACAGCAGCAGGAGAGTGAGCTGAACTAATACTGGAAAACTAGGGCTAATAAACTTCAAAGTCTACTCTTGGAAGCACACCTCTTTCAGCAAGGCTCCACCTCCCACATTGCTGTCAGCTAAAGACCAAATATATAAAACACATGAGTTTATGGGGGACACCTGATCCAAAGCGCCACATTCTGTTCTTGGTCCCCATAAACTGATGACCATCCATGATGTAAAATGCAATGCATTCAGTCCAACTTTAAGTTCCCTTAGTCATTGTCAATCCCAACACTGTTCAAACACTCCCATAGTCCAAAGTCTCTTAACTGAGCCTGTAAAACCAAAAAACACGTAATGGCACAGAGTAAATGTGCACCCAGCAAAAGATAGCATTGGGCATAGCAAGGAAAAATTGAACTAACGCAAGATCTAAAAGAGGGCTGAAGAGATTGCTCAGCACTTAGAGGCACTTGCTTGCTAAGCCTGATGGCTCAGGTTTGAGTCTCTAGTATCTCCATAAAGCCAGATGCAAGCATGTATATGGAGTTTATTTGCAGTGGCAAGAGGTGCTTGTATACCCGTATGCACATGCATGCAAATAAGTTTATATACATACATATATATATATATATATGTACACTTAAATATTTTTATTTGCGAGAAGAGAGATAGACAGAGAGAATGGGCACACCAGGGCCTCCAGCCACTGCAAACAAATTCCAGATACACATAGGTGCTGCTTTGTGCATCTGGCTTTACATGGGTACTGGGGAATCGAACCCAGCTCATCAGGCTTTGCAGGTAAGCGCCTTAACTGGGGAGCCATCTCTCCAGCCCAAGTATATATGTTTTTAAAAGATACTAGTGTTTTAGCTGGACATAGTGGCTCATGTCTTTTAATCCCAGTACTCAAGAGGCTGAGGTAGAAGAATTGTTGAGTTCTGGTCTTATAGTCAGTTCCAGTTCAGCCTAAGGTAAGACTGTGCCTTAAAAAAATTAGTATTTTTTATTCATATTTGAGAACTTGACAGCTCTTAAGTGATCAAGTCAGTGCTATTAATTTAGAGAAAGGTAGGTTCCCAAAGGTAATGATGTATGCTTGACATTTCTAGTGGTTACATGATGTTGTAGACTTCATAGCAGATGGTTAATTTACCCCTGACAGTGGGCAGAGACACACTTCATTGATGGTGGTGTTCTTGTATCAGTCATGAAAACAACAAAACAAACAGGACACCGAATATTATATCTTTAATTGAAATTAAATTATATATAATTAAATTAATTATATATTTAATTGAAAGGAATAATGTGATAATGATGTCTTCAAAGCCAGGTATTATTCAAATCAAATGTTAGATATAAAATCGATAGGAGGGGCTGGGGACAAGGCTCAGTGGATAAAGTGCTTGCTCTGTAAGCATGGGGACCAGAGTTGGGTTGCCAGCACCCATGTAAAAGCCTGAGATTTCGTTTTATAGCTCTTCTTAATCCAAGTGGGACTGGCCATACAGGACTCACTTTTCCCATAGGCCATGTTGTCTGAGACATTGTTTCTGCTGTGACACTTGTCCTGCAATGAGAATGAGCTAGAATCTTACTCAAGGTCAGACACGCATGCACTAGGGGAAAAGTTCTTTGTTGATCTTAACTCTAAGGCACTACGCAGAATTCCTGCCTTTATATAAGCAATACTTACACCCCAAGTCCCTCTAAAGATTGTACAAACTGAGAACTGCCTCAGTTTGACACTCGTAGGGCACAACCCTTCATTGGATTCTGGGTTGAAGGAAGGAAGACACCTATGAAAGACGTTTATAGGGACAGTTAGGAACTCAAATAGGTGTGAGGATGCTGCTTTTTCTGTGGAAGTGGGAAAGGGGTTTGGAACTTCTGGATGTTAAATTGGAATGTAGCTGGCAAATGATTGATAATAAAGGGCTTTTGCTCTGTTGGAACTCTGGAAATTCAAAATGAGGCTTTACTATTAATTTTGAGATAGCATCTCCCTCTGTAGCCCAGTCTGGCCTTGAATTCATAGAAATTGTCTTGTCTCAGCCTCTTGAGTACTGGAGTGACAGGCATGAGCCGCCATGCTGCTGGCAAGTCAAAAGGAAAAGGTTCTTCAGAAAAACAAGGGTTCCTGGGCCTTTTTTCTTTTTCTTTTTTAAGAGCTCAAAGTAAGAGACGTCAGTGTAGTGTTTAACTGTTGTTACAGCGTAAATTGGAGAACATGCTTTGCTTGGCCTCAAGGCTTTTTTCTGACTAAACTGGTTGTATGTGAAGCCAGCAGACACTAGTCCTGAGCTGCCTCAGGGGTCTATAAGAGTGAGCCATGTCCCCTCTTGGGCATCTCCATGATGTCGTTGTTAGGTTTTCTCTTTCCTTTCCCCTTCCTTTTCCATCCATCCTTTCATCTATTATCTATCTATCATATATCTATTATCTATCTATGTCATCTATCATCTATATCATCTATTTTTGTTGCTGCTTTTGAGACAAGGTTTTATGTAGCCAAGGCTAGCTTCCCTATGTAGCATAGGATGACCTTGAGCTCCTGATTCTCCTGCTTCGACCTGAGTAAGTAACCATACCCGGCTCCCCTCTTACCATTCACTGCTTCCCTAAGTGAGCAGATGTAGAGATGTGTTCAGCTGTCTCATTGGCTGATAGTCTTCTCTGCATTTCTTCATCTCCCAAGGTCTTTATCGTTTTTCATTTCCTTACGACCATCGTAATGGATTTGTGGTTAGGGACAGAAGAAAAAAAAAGCCTCTTAGGGACTAGTTGGAAAGAAGGGGTTCAAAGTCTAGTAATGTTAAAGGGGTACAAGGTGAGGTGGTGGGAGGAGATTATGATCAGGATACGTTATGTATATTATATATATATATATATATATATATATATATATATATATATATATATATATATATATATATATATATATATATATATATATATATGGAGGTTTTAAAAACAATTTCACTGGGCTGACTCCTAGGCTATCCATGGCCCCCATCCCCAAGGACTGATCCAGACTGGCCACGGAGGAGGATATCCAGCTGACTGGGGATGGGGAAGAGGGGTATTGGGGAACTGAGGATAACAACTCATTGTGTGCCCATTAAATAATGTAACTCATTATGGACAGTAAAAACAAAACAAAACAAAACAAAACAACTTCAAAGCCTCTTAGCCTTGTCCATGCTTAGTTTGTACTTTACCATTGAGTAACACTCCCAAGCCTTCTGCCCACCATCTTGAACCAGATGAGTCTTCATTATTTGGTAGAAAATAGTCAAAGACAGAGATCATTTGAACTAACTGAGCAATGTTTTGTTCCTTTTTAGATTCTATTATTTTTTTTTCTCAGAATTACTTTTGGGCTGGGAAGGTGGTTCAGTGGGTAAAGTGGTTGTCATGCCACCATGGGGACCTGAGCTCAGATCCCCAACACCCACATGAAATGCTGTCTGTCTCAGAGAATAAGTCCTCATTCATAGGAAGTTTCTTGAACAGTAGAGCTGTTGGCTGACTTCATATTCACCTTTCCTTCCTAGGATCGTAGCCAGGGTCCTGGAGGACAACCAGCTGCCTGGTGCCATTTGTTCCCTGACGTGTGGTGGAGCAGATATTGGGTAGGTGACTAGATGGGGTAACCCCAGGTTGACGGGTGGGACTTCTTGAACACAGTCTCAGAGCCTGGTGAAGCTGGGCTTTTGGAATCACTGGTTGAGCTCTTACTTTATTAATAATGTATAATCAGGGCTGGAGAGTTTGCTCAGTGGTTAAGGCACTTGCCTCCAGTGCCCAAGGCCCTGAGTTAAATTCCCCAGGACCCACATAAGCCAAACCCACAAGGTGGTGGCCCTGGTGCTCACTTGCACTCTCTCTCTTTCTCTCTCTCTCTCTCTCTCTCTCTCTCTCTCTCTCTCTCTCTCTCTCATCTCTCTGCTTGAAAATGAATAAATAAAATATTAAAAAAAATAATAATGTGTAATCATTCCTGGAAGATGAGCAATATTTATCTTCTTAGATACTGAACTATTTTTTTAACTTTTGATTGAGAGCTTCCATAATTATAGACAATAAATCATGATATTTCCCTCCCCACCCCTAGTTCGTCCTCTCCAGTCCACCCTCCACCATATCCCCTCCCCCTCTCAGTCTCTCTTTTGTTGTGACGTCATCATCTTTTCCTCCTGTTATGAAGGTCTTGTGTAGGTTGTGTCAGGCAATGCAAGGTCATGGATAGCCAGGCCACTTTGTGTCTGGAAGACAGCAATGCAAGCAGTCCTTCCCTTCCTTGGGCTCTTACATTCTTTCTGCCACCTCTTCCACAATGGACCCTGAGCCTTCAGAAGTGTGTTAGAGATGTCTCAGTGCTGAGCACTCCACTGTCACTTCTTCTCAGCACT